>NHNY01000008.1:330196-625254 GCA_002786065.1 Microcyclospora pomicola | reverse complement strand
GAGGAGGAGGAGGAAGAGGAGGAGGAGGAGGAGGAGGAGGAGCGGGGGTGGAGAGGAGAGAGAAGAGAGAGGAGACGGGTCCTTTCCCCGGAGGAAAACTTTTGTAAGATTATTTCAGAAAGAACCTCGGTCTCCGGTTTCCTGCCATTTTCATTCCTGCTAAATTCTCCTTGCCCTCAATTCCTCCTGACGTATGATCTCCCCCTGAAATATTCCCGCAGTAGAATGCACGGGTAGAGACGATACTTCCCTCAGCAGGAGACGCAATGAAGAAACAACAGGGAGCGTGGCGGATGTCGGGGAAATGGAAGACAGAGATGAAAGACGCGGAGGAAGACGACACAGAGATGGAATAAGATGCAGGGGGTTTCGGTATGCAGAAGTGGACGACTCGGACATGATGAGCGAGTTTCGAGATGTCTCTCTGCCAGGGAGGCAGGAAGGAAGGGCAGAACTAGTCCATCGCAGCAGTGTGCACTAACATCTCTGATGATACTTCGAACAAGATGTCCTGTCTAGGAGTATAAGATATGTGAACAAGACAGACACGATTGGAGATGAACTCTCCAAAACGATCGCTATGTCTTTCGTAAAACAGTGCACGAAAGATATCGATCCTGGATCTGCTCTAAAAACTTCGACTAGTGGGAGGATGATCCTATATACCTAATTCTTATCCCTTCGCTGCGAGACCAGATCTCTCCAACGTGAAACTCTCAGACCGTCTTTCCATACATCCTCGTTCCCCCTTCGCAGCACTCGTACAACATTCTGAAGCTGTTCATTCGGCCTAGACTTCTTGCGCCGCAGTCAAGGCGCGCGGCAGAGTGAGGTCGAACATTCCATGGCCTCCTATGCCGGGATTTTATGAGATTCCAGCTACCAGTGCACCGACCGCCGTCACGGCAACACATAGCCATTTCCTGCACGGAACCCAGGAGGCTTAAAATCTCGTCGGGGACAACCGGAGCAGCCGTATGGCAACCGTAGCCTATGAGAACTAGGTACTGGTGCTCCGCGAGCAGATAGGTCTCTCCGGTTGCGTAGCAGAAAGCTGGGTGGACCAATCGACGCCATACAATCATAGCACGTCCTTCGAAGTTCTCCTTACCGGAGATTAGCGAAGGTCCAACTCGTGCCAGGTATTGGCTCGCAGTCGTCCAGACAGGCGTGCTCAAAGCGTGGAACTTCCGGCAGTTCCAACCGACTATTAGTCGTCGGTCGTTTTTTGTGTGAATCTATATATACCGGAACCAATGGACGTCCTAACGGATCTCGAGGCTCAACGTTGCGAAGTCGGAAGGTCTTTTGCGAAGCCGAACGCAACTCGCGGGCATACGGGCAGACAGAGTCATCCAGTAATGTTCTGCCAAGTAGTACCTCCATGCTGGGAATGGGGTTTCCAACGCGCCAGAAGGACGGGACAACGAGCTGCGAAGGCATCACCTATCCGCAGGAGCTGAGCCTATGCTGTCTTGATCAATCTGTGTTATCACAATGACTAAGATGCCTCCGTGGTAATACCATCCTTTGCCGTGCGCATAGGACCAAACGCTGGAGTCTACTTATATTCCAAGGTAGAGCGGGTAGAGGACAACTCTCATATCTTGTAACCTATGGCCCAATCCATGTGGCTTCGAAGAATTTGTTGCAGGTGACCAACGCAGTATCTGAAGACTGTCAAACACCCAGTGCCGCTTCCTCACGAGACCCATGAGGCGTTCGGCGGGTCTCGTGGCTGGCACGATCATTTTGCTCGCCGTGTCAAGCGACCTAGCGCCGAGCGTTTGTAAAGTAACGTATATATACAGGGTACTCGGGAACTTTCTGGTTGAGGTGGATACCGTTTACGAGATGACCAGCGGGATATTGCGATCACTTCGCCATGGGAGATGTCGATGTCGAGAGCGCGTTGAAAGTATCACGAGAACATCTCGTGCTCCCTAAGGGAAGGAGTCGGTGTCGAGAGCCCGTCCTCCGTAAGGGAAGAATTGGTGCCGAGAGCTCGTCCTTGCTAGAGGAAAAAGTCAATGTCGAGAGCTCTCCTTGGTAAGGCACGGAGTCGGTGTCGAGAGCTTGTCCTTCGTAGAGGAAATAGTCGATGTCGAGAGCTCACCGAGAGCACAAGAATAACAGTGTATCCGTTTTCCAGGGAGCCGAGCTTGCTGATTGCAGCTTTGTCTCCGCGCATGGCTCGTCGAAGCAGGCAGAAAAGATAAGCTGAGGTCGTGGCATATATATATATATAGTACTCGTGGGATTGTAGTAATGTAACCTTGGCATCAAGATCATGCCATAAATTCACCGACCTGAAACTCGGCACACGTTCGGTGGCGAGACTGATCTCGAGGGAGGGTCAGGAGTGTGTGGCAGGCATAAGTGCAGCAGTGTCTGCGAAACAAGCAACGAGCAGTGGGGATCGGACAAACATACGACTCACTCGTAGGCGAGATCGGTCTGGCAATGCTGATGGGACAGAAAAGCGATTTGCTTAAGCGATCAAGGCTGTGCTCCAGGACGAAATAAGGCTGGAGGTGCTCCACCGCCAAATAAGCCATTTACCGATCGTGGGATGTCTCGACAGCTTTTGATGAAGACCAAGTAATGCTGTGGTCTTTCTGACACCGCCGCCAGAAGCACTTCTGAGTTACCAGGTACGTTATCATCCCTCCCTCCAGCGAGATAGCCTCAAGCAAATCGAGGTAGACAGTAGCTGTGCTTGTCTCGAGAAGATAAGCTTCGGTGCTGTGGCCAAAACCTCGCGAGTATACAAGTATTGTTCGTCTCGAGCAGGTTGAACAGACCGCAAAGTCTCCAAGGGACACATATTGTTGAGTCCGTGATGTCCAAGTTTGACGTTGTCGACCAGAGCCATCAAGAATGAGGGGTGGAGGAGATCGCGACAAGGTTACAATCACAGCAGTTTTGCCTTTCGTGCAACCACAGGGTTCAAAAGGACCAGACATGAGCGTCTCTTCGTAAGCCCAGGAATGCTTTGCTCGGTTCTCTTCCCTATCCTTGTACAACCTCGGTCTCGAAACAGGCTCGTTCGATATTCTGTCTGGTGCTGTCGCGATAACCAAAGATGAGTCGGCGAAAGCGTTAGGTGATGTATATATAGTAGGCGATCAAGGAGATTAGTGTTCTTCCGGAGACCGGCAAGTCACCTAAGCAGATCTGTTACATGACTCCACTAGGCTGCTCAATTCCACGTTTCGAAGAGCTTTGGACCGGCATAGTGATGTAGGAGACCCTTGGAGACCAAGACTTATGCAGTGTAATGTTAAATACCCTGCGAACGTGGCGCCGAAGGTAGTAGGGTCACGCAGCCCGATTGTTCGTAAGCTGTATCAAGCAAAGCGTGCGAACGGCATCCTGATAGTGTTCCAGCTCGACAGCATGAAGGAGGTGCCAAAATACTTTCCCCGATAACCCAAAACCTTCTCCGTTTCGAGGCTTGAGTTGACGAGGTTGTGCGCTGATTTCCAGTGTGATGGCAGTCGATATAGCGCGAAGGAGGGTTCCCGACAGGCCTGCCACATAAGAGGCAGTGACTGGCCATCCTCAGAACCCCGAAGCGAGGAAGCACTTGGATTGTCGAACGCGCTAGATTACATGAGACGATACATGATCGGGAGCAGTTAGGAGCCGGTTGCGATCGGTTGCATGTTACTGTCTTCGTGACTCAGGGTGTGAGACCTCGTCGAATTGGAACACGAGGTGAAGCGGCGGAAGACCTCGTGCTTGACACGTTCAGGAGAGAGCCATCTATAGGCGCGATAGGACGTAGCAAAGCTTATTGCGTGAGGACGTGCGTCGGGAACGAGGAGATAAAGTCGTCTCCGTGTTGAAGGCCAGAGTTGTATGTATACACTGTTGTGTAGGTAGGTCGATAGCCAAGATCGCTCTGTCATACGTCTGGCCTGCGCCATGCGAAATGTTGTCTGACTGCTGGAGCAAACGTAGAGCATGCTTATCAACGGGTCGATGGTTGTTGTTGTGGAACTAGATATAGAGTAGGCTGAAGGAAGAGAAGTGTTGGCTGATGTGGAAGAAAGATTGGGCATTGAGCGGTTGACGAGAGAGAATATATACCTCTTCGTCATCTATAACACATAGAAAGCAAGCTTCTGGCTGAGCCAAATGTCTCAGCAAACAGTTAATGTCACAAACAGCTCAAGACAAAACAATTGTGTCTTAGATCGTGCAGTCAAAATCCCTGGCAAACAGTCTCAATCATAATTTTGCTGCGACAAAGCTTCGGAGATGTAAATGCTCCGATTTGACAGTGTGAAGAGCGTCCCTTCGGACTGTTTGCGCAAGTTCAGCTCGTGCTGTTGTTTGTCTTGCTATTGTCCGTTCATTTTACTTCGAGCACGAGGCTGGTTTGGAAACGAGCATGTTTCAGAGCAGAGGTCCATGCATACAATCATTGATTACTGTGACTGCCTGGGATGAGTCTGGTCTGTTTGGCTGCGTCTGCAAAGTGTGGTTATCCGGCCATCCTGGGCTGGACTATTGTCTGAAGCCGTAATTGTCATTAGAGGTTGCTCGATGAAGCAAACTCAAGCCGCTTGCGACCTCTCAATACCACGCTGACGAGTGATGAGCTGACAGAATCCAAGCGTCAGCAAGGAGAATCGCTTGAGTTAAAGGCTTGTGACCCAACTCTAGCTTTGACGTCTTGCTATTTTTGCATGTGTAGCGATATCTGCTCTGCGTGATCTGACCAGGACATTTTGCCGATTGCCACCAGCGGCAAAATGCTCATCTTCCTTCTCATACGCTCATGCAGGGATCATTTCGAGGTCGACCCAAGAGCTCCAATCGTCCACCGATTCGGATGTGCAGCCCGATGGATGTACACTTAGGTCTAGATCTTGACATTCGTCGGGGGAGGATCCGGTCTTCAAGCCATTGTCGTACTTCGCAGTGCCATTCAATGGAGGAGAGAAATCGAGAACGGTTTCTGACGGCGTGAGTGGGTCTTCAGAGGGTGAAAGGCCCGGGCACGAAGAGTCTACCGCTTCGAAACTGTCCGAGATTGTCGAATACAGAAGCAGATCAATGGCGTCTTGGTCGTCTTGCGAGAACACGAAATCAAGAGCCTGTTCCGAAAGTTCTGATACACCATTTAGATCTGGTGTGATACCTGCTGTGTAGCGATTGCCAGCACTCATGGGGCTTCCTGAGTCGCTACAACCCGAGGTTGCTTGAAGAGTGCCTGCATACACTCCAGGGGTAACACCTTCAACGCTTTTGAAAGCCTCAAATAGGTACCTAGGGGTCAAGCCCACCTCTTTCGCCACATCTTTCCACGCCATAGTCCCGGGTGATCTTGACATTACTGCTTTGGCTTTTGCGGTGGCTCGACGCTTGGCATGCTGCTCTCCAAGGTCCATCGCCGCTCCCTGTTGATCAGGTCGGCAGCGCTTACAAGCCCGAAAGCCAGCATTTTGAGCGAGAGCGGAAGTGTCGTAGAAGTCAACGTTGGCTCTTCTGGCCAAGCGACCAGGACAATTGGATAGACAATATATACCGGTTGATTTAACGGCATAGACGAAGGTTGTGTTAGCGATGCGCGAGCGAATGCAACGCCATCGATCTTCCGCTAAGCTCACAGCCATGATTGAAGTAAGCGAAGAGAAGTAATGAAAAGAGAAGATTGTAAGATCGGAAAATGGGATATAATGTATATATATACGAACAAGAGCAGTGGTGTGACGATGGAGAGAGCTACAGAGTAAGCGGGACGAATGATGTGGAAGTGACCAATGAGAAGACGCGAACTTTATGCCTTGGACTACTGCTCCAGCTCTTCAGCATTCTTGGTGAGCATAGTATCGTCAGAATCCAGAAGGGATGATATGTTGGCTCTCTCGAACTGAGTTGATGGATATGCTGCTGTGCAAGCCTCACCTTGTTCTGATAGCAAGATGTGAAGAACGAGAAAAGTCTCGATGGGATGATTAGTTCTATCAGATCGGAGAGTCCCCGCCCTAGCGCTCCCACCCGCCCCGTCGCAACCAGCCACATCCGGCGACCATAACAAACATCATCACGCGCCGTCGCAACTGACTTGCGCATTCCGTTCCATATCCATAGCAGCATAACTACTTGGATCATCATGGCCACCTCGCTGCCCCCGGACATGAAGCAGGTCACTGTCAACATGAGCGAATTTGTGCGCACGCGCGACGCGGTAAGTTTGAATCCCCATCAACATGGCCTGCGCCGCATGACAACCACTACCTTGCGCGCGATCGCTGCTGACAAGGCTGCTTAGCTCGTCTCCGCCTACACCAAGCTCTCGTCGAGTATCGACAAGGCAGTCAAGGCCTACATCGAGCATACTGACGCCGTTATTGCCGGCGACACGCCGCTCGATGTCTCCTACCTGAACCAGCCCTTCCACGCGCTCTCGTCCGCGACGCAGCAGCTTCTGATCAACGGCGCAAAGTCTGCAATTGCACCTGTGACTGCGACTACGACCGAAGGCGAAGATGGCAAGATCAAGAAGAAACGAGGTCCGAGGGCGCGCAACCCCGACGCGCCTAAGCGACCGCAGACCGCGTACTTCCTCTACCTGCGCGATCAGCGCCCGTTGATTGCGAAAGAGTTCGCCGCAAAGGACGACGGCGTCAAGCATGCCGGAGGCGAAGTCTCGAAGATCGCTACTGAACGCTGGAACCAGCTGGACGAGTCAGCGCGACAAGTATACAAGGATGAATATCAGCAGGCGCGCATCGCCTACGCGCAAGAATTGCGCAAGTTCATGCAGAGCGGTGGCGAGCTCGGGCCTGGCGAGCAGAAGCTCGCGCTCGCGTCGGTCGAAGAGCTGGCGGCGCAAGATGACGACCATGAAGTGCCAGCACTCGGCAGCAAAGCTCTGAAGAAAGCGGCCAAGGGCGACGAGGTTGACGACGACTCAACCGACTCATCCGACGATGACGACGACGACGAAGATGAGCAATCGAAACCAAAAGCTGCTTCAACGCCTGCAAAGCGCGCCGCCAGCTCTCCGGACCTCGCGAAGAAGACGCCCAAATCCGCGCTGAAGAAACCCACCGCCAAGGCCACGAAAGCCGCCGCAAAAGACGTCCCACCCACCCCCAAGTTCAGCTCCATCAACGCGCCCGCGACGACCAAGTTCTCCAGCGACGACGCGCCCGATGCCGCAGCGGCCGTCCCATCGTCCTCGCCCGAGCGCAAGCGCAAGCGGAAATCTGACGCGGCCGACGGCGCCGCGGCCCCCGCCAGCGAGCCGAAGAAGAAGCGCGGGCGCAAGACGAACGAGGAGAAGGCGGCGGAGCAGCTGATCGAGGAGCAGCGGAAGGACGCCGAGGAAGCGGAGACGAGTGCGCCGGCGCCGGCGTCGGAGAAAAAGAAGAAGGAGAAGAAGGAGCGGAAGAAGCGGAAGGGGGCAGAGGAGGAGTGAGCGGGCTGGAGGGATGTAGTCGAGCCGCAGGAATGTTGATGTTCAGGGTCCTGTGACATGCTCGTGGGCTGGTAGGGATGACGCGAACGAGATCTTTTTCAGGGATGATGAGACGCGGACGATGGGTATATAATGGGTCTGTAGATACAATCCCTTTTCGTGTTGAGACTTACAGTCCGTACATTTCCAGAATGAAGATACGATAAATCACATAGCAACGATGTTTGACCGAAGATGATGGGACATTCCCTGGAAAAGAACAAAATGGTTCGTTTGGTGGTGATGATTCGAACAGCGCCCGCTTTGCAATGAAAATCTGCCACCTTCCGAACCCCCCTTTGCATAACACACGACTAGCACCTGCCAACCTAATACACGAAATAAGCCTGCGTCAACGGCAAGGTAGTCGCAGGCTCGGCGGTCATGAGCACACCATCTGCCTCGACGTGCTGTAGAAGCGAGAAGAAGTCAGCAAAGATATCTATCACACACCTCCACCAGCGCTCCCATGACGAAAAAGGGGACAGACTTACATATCTCTCCGCATCCACCTTCATCTTCGGCCGAGCGTCGTTCCACTTCATATCGCGTTTGCCGATGCTCCGACACGCCTTGACGGCCTCGACGCGTTTCCGGAGCCCGTATTCTTGCTTCACTCGCGTGATGCTCGCCTGGCTGACCCATGTGATGCTGGTGCTGGGCACCATGGCGCCGAACATGGGCCGCATGAGGACGGGCTCGACGGTGGGGATGCTGGCGTTGGGGTCGCCCATCTGCGACCACGACACCATGCCGCCCTTCATGATCTGGGCTGGCTTGGCACCGAAGGACGCTGGGCGCCAGAGCACGAGATCGGCGAGTTTGCCGACTTCCACGGAGCCAATGAGGTGGGCCATGCCTTGCGCGATGGCGGGATTGATGGTGTATTTGGCGATGTAGCGTTTGACACGGAAGTTGTCGGCGTCAGTGCCTGCGTCTTCAGGAAGAGGGCCCCGCTGGACTTTGTTCTTGTGTGCAGTGTTCCAGGTGCGCAGGATGACTTCGCCACAGCGGCCCATGGCCTGGGAGTCCGAGGACATCATGCTGATGGCGCCAAGATCGTGGAGGACGTCTTCGGCTGCGATGGTCTCGGCGCGGATGCGAGACTCTGCAAAGGCGACGTCTTCGGGGATGTTACGGGAGAGATGGTGACAGACCATGAGCATATCGAGATGCTCGTCGAGAGTGTTACCGGTATAGGGGCGGGTGGGGTTCGTGGACGAAGGAAGAACATTGTCATGCTCGACGACGGAGATGATGTCTGGCGCATGGCCGCCTCCGGCGCCTTCAGTATGGTAAGTATGGATCGTTCGGTTCTTGAAGGCTGCAACGGTGGTCTCGACAAAGCCAGACTCGTTGAGCGTATCAGTATGGATCAAACATTGAATGTCATGCTCGTCACAAACAGTCAGACAAGTGTCGATGGCCATTGGAGTCGTGCCCCAATCCTCATGCAGCTTGAGACCACAGACACCTGCTTCCACTTGTTCGCGCAGCGGACCGACTTCAGAATCG
The DNA here is from genome assembly GCA_002786065.1 of Microcyclospora pomicola. NCBI lineage: Eukaryota > Fungi > Ascomycota > Dothideomycetes > Capnodiales > Microcyclospora > Microcyclospora pomicola. The sequence goes on along the minus strand of NHNY01000008.1, from coordinate 616,262 downwards.
TTTCCTTTTCCAGTGATACCGATATTGAGCGGCAAACTATCGATAGCTTCAAGCATGTTCTTGATGTGAGTCGCGCCAGGGGTACATGTCGTTGCATTTGTACCCGTGCTTGGTCCTGTGCCACCTCCCAACATAGTCGTGACGCCAGAAGCAATGGACTCGTACGCCTGTTGAGGGCAGATGAAATGGATGTGGCTATCGAATCCTCCAGCGGTGATGATCTTGCCTTCGCCAGCAACGACGTCTGTGTTGGCGCCAATGACCATATCCTTGTAGACTCCCTGCATGATATCCGGGTTACCAGCCTTCCCAATGCCAGTGATTATGCCATCTTTGATTCCGATATCAGCCTTGTACACGCCCGACCAGTCCACGATCAGCGCATTTGTGATGACTGTATCCAAGCACTCTTTGTCTGGCACGCCCGCCGCTTGACCCATTCCATCTCGGATGGTCTTGCCTCCGCCAAACGTGCACTCATCTCCATACACAGTGAGATCCTTCTCGACCTTGATCCACAGATCAGTAGCACCAAGTCTCACACGATCTCCGACGGTCGGACCGAACATTGCAATATACGCCTCGCGTTCCATGCTGGGCGGCTCGAGCACCATATCCGCGGCCGGCTCATGGACATGCAAGAAGCCACCATCCTGCAGTCGTTGAACCACAGCATTCGTAATCGACTCGTCGTGTATGCTACCCGTAGCCATTCCGTTACCGCCCTTGATCACCTGGTTCCCAGCAATCTGCACCAGTGTCACCGTCTTCGCATCTCCCGGCTCGAAACGGACACTCGTTCCCGCCGCAATGTCTAGTCGATACCCATGCACCCTCACGCGATCGAACTCCAACTTCGGATTCACCTCAATAAAGTGGTAGTGACTTCCGACCTGGATGGGTCGATCGCCTTTGCTCGTCACTCGAAGCTTTATCCTCTTCCTGCCCTCGTTCAACACGATCCGACTCTTTTCCCCCTTGACTGCTATCACCGCGCCGGGCATCTTCTCATCCCCATACATGTCCATTCCTTCTAGAGGGGGCCAAGGAAACAAGTCTTTCTGTCCAGGCTGAGTTTGGGGAACTGGTAGGAAGGAGCCGTACAGCGCGCGCTCGAGGTTGCCATCGTCGCCGGCGATAGGATTGTGCACCGTGACCAGATAGGTGCCCATGCGGAATGTGCCCTCTACCTGTAGCTCGGTCAAGGTGTGCGGGACGGAGGGGAGGACATGGCGACGGCCCAGAAGCGTGGAGCCCAGGGCCATGAGGTCGGCAACGCTGTGCTCGCCATCGCGGATCAATTCTTGAAGGACGTTGGCGATCAAAGCAAGAGCTTCGGCATGGTTCAGTCGTACTCCACGAGCCAACCGTTTTTGAGCTTGGAAGCCGAGTTGGCTGATCACCAACTTGTCGATCTATCGGACGTAGAACGTCAGTCGATTTCTGGGTTGGGACGAGACCAACTTACCTCTTTTGGTACCAACTGCATATTGAGCTTGTTGGCGCAAAAGAATGGATGTACATTGATCTATTGGGAACAGTTTAGTTGAAGTAGATAGGTGCTGGACCAAGCAATCTAGAGCTGTGGAAGTCCTGTGGGGTACGCGGGGAATAATGGTGCGCTGCAGGCCCATAGACGAAGCTCATCTTATCGGAGACGGCCGAAATCAGTCCAATGGCTGGCACACTGTACTTGTGAGATCATAGAAGAAGGCAATATATTATTATTCGTTGTACTCATGTTCTTGTAGATGATCAATCATCATCCTGCAGTCGACAAGAAAAAGCCTGTCGTGTCGCGCGCATATTTCAGATTGGGATATCGTCTTTCGCCTTAAACGCCGACCCACAATCAACGGCCGTCATTCGAGATCGAAGGAGGATGAGCTCAAAGTCTCTTGCCGGGAACAAAAATGAAAAGACAACAGAGGGCAACGTCGATGATGGTGATCCACATCAAACACATGAGAGAACGCTTGTTGAGGAGTTTGCTGTTGACTGGTCAGTGATGCTTTAAGACATGACTTCATGCGTGGATCAACATACCGAACGAATAATTCCCTGATCCTGTGCAGACTGCCCAGAGTGTACTCGCTATAGCCAACGAGCGCCATCAGCGGGTCGAGCATATATTGGTGGCTGGCGAGGAAATAGACGCCGACCGTGAATGGCAAGATCTCCCAACATCTGGTAGCTCGGTCCTTGTTGAGGAAGATGAGCACAAACGCCGTCCAGAAGGCACCAAACAGGCTGACTAGACCAATGATGAGGCGTAGTAGCATGGAAGGTTGGACAATGTTACCCAGGGCTTTGGCACGCAAGAAGCCTGGGAATGCGTCGCGCTCCATGGCCTGAAACACGTAGTCCTTCGCCGCATCGAACACTTCTGGATCATCACGTTTCTCGATTTCGATGCTGTTCGTGATATTGCTGAGCACACTCTGAGGCAGGATGATCTCGCGTTCCGAACCTGGGAGCAGGAAGGTGTACAGAATCTTCTCGGCACTGGCACGAATGTCTGCTCGAGCCACAGTAGTGCCTGGGGAAGAGCCACTTTGCATGAACCGGGACGGCGATGAGTTCGAGTTGCTCTCCATGAAGCTAGGTCGCGGGGGCTGCTCGGAGCCGGGTGTGGTCGAGTCAGGTCCGCTGCTTGGGTCAGGTTGCGGGCTGGCTTTACTGCCATTGTCATCATGGCGCAAGAACGCAGACAAGCGCTGATCGCTACTCATGCGCTCTTTGAGTCCGCTTGGGCCTCCCTCATTGTCCTCGTTGTCGAAGTTGTCCAGGACCTGTGAAGACCGCTTGGAGCCTGCTTTGTCCAAGTCTGGTGTTGAGATGAGGACACTTCGTCGAAGTTCGCGCACGTAGTGTCGGCAAAGCGACATGTGCTGAGAGACATCAAGCCTGGGGAGTTCAAATCTATTAGTACATCTCTGAGTACGATAAACTTTTCGCCTTTCTTCCTTGAGTATAAGACGACCTGCAACACCACAGATCCACAAGCCAGTCCATTATCTGCACTCTGAGCTTTGGCGACCTTGATATGCTTCTTTCCATTCTACACCAGCATTGCTACCTCTTCCTCCCTCCTCCCTCTCCCCTCTCAATCCGCCCAACCGAGAGTCCCACCGTGTGCGCACCAAGAAAGACTCACCAAAAGTCCAAATAATCAACACTCCTCTGCACATCTCTCATGTAGATGTAGAAGCTGAACAGATCGACAGGCGCCAGTGTACGGCGCGACAGCACTTCGAACAGGTTCGGCAACCTGTCGCGCGTGCCCATGGCGTCGAACGTCTCCGTGTGAGACATGGTGGTTGCTGGGGAAGCACGTCTCGACTGGTCGAGCGAGCGAGGGCGGCGCGGCGCAAACGAGAGGTAGAGGCCGGATTTGGTCCGAATAATGGTCTGAGGTGTAGTAGCGAGCGTGAGGCGGACCTGATGTGCAGGGAGGCGTGAGGTTTGGCAGCACACTCGACGGCCCTGACGAGTCGCGCGGAGGATGGTGGATGTGCGGTCGTTGTCGTGCACGTCGATCTGCGCGATGGTTCGGACGGCAGCTCGAAATGAACGCTGGGGATCCGCCAATCAGCGGACGCAACGCTGCAACTGCCACTTCGCAACAGAGCAACCACCACGTGATGCTATATCATCTATCATTATTTGATCATGTACTACGAACATATATCACATATGGAGGCAGTATGTCTCCTCGAGGAGCAAACAGCCACATGAAATACGTACGCAACTGTGGTAATAGTTTGCACATCTTTGACATAGAAAGTTAAATGTACAGGTTTCTCCCCAGCGTCCAACCTACGCAACTAGAACGGAGCATGGCGAACTCTATGGGATACAGACACTCACAGACAGCCTCTCACCGCACACCAACGATCGCTTCTCTCTCTGCATCTATGACAAGTTCCTGCTCATGTCGCTCCTGATTCTTGCGTAGTCAAACAGACCCTCAATTCTGCCGACAGCAGAGATGGCAATGTCACGATCCCAAAGCTTCCTTTGTGCGAAGCTCATGATGTCCTTGGCGGTAACAGCGCTGACAGCCCTCTCAACCTCCTCTGGTGCCAATCGGCGTCCAGTGGTAATGATCTGGCGTCCAATGTCCTCGGCGGCGGCGGTCGTGCCGTCTAGAGACAGCAAGATGGAGGCCTTCAATTGTGCTTTGGCGCGCTCGGTCTCGGCTTCTGAAACCTGGAAGGAGAGACGAGACCATTCGCGGAGAGTGAAGTGGACCAGGTCGTCGATGTGGGTGAAGTTCTCGGTGGTCAGGTAGATACCCCACAGACCAGTGTCGGAGTAGGACGTGGAGAATGACATGAAGCTGTTGGCAAGCTTGTGCTCATGGATGAACGTGGAGAGCTTGCTGCCGAGGTATGGCGAGTTACCCATGGCACGGTCCCAGTTGCCGACGATGGCTTGGGTGACAAGCGCGGTGAAGTAGTCGTCGTCCTTCCAGCTTACACCCTCTACGGCAATGGCGATGTTGGCAGTGGGGAGCGTGTCGTCACGGATACGCACCTCCGATCCCACAAAGTCAGGCTTGGCCTCGACGCCACGGACGGAAGCATTGGCCTGAGCGTTGGGGTTATAGGCAGGCAACTTGGAGAAGTACTTCTCGGCCAAGTCCACCAGCTCCGAGTGGGGAACACCTCCAGCTCCGACAAGCACCATACGGTCCGCAGTGTAGTTTGTCTTGATGTAGTTCTCCAAATCGTTGCGAGAGATGGACTGAATGTTCTCCTTGGGACCTAGGATGGTGCGACCGAGCGGTTGGCCTTGGAACGCGGTGGCGTGCAAGTGGTCGAAAACGACCTCCTCCAACTGCTTGTCGACCTCCTCCTGCTCTCGCAAAATCACGTCCCGCTCTCGCTCGATAGCGCTGGGCTCGAGCTTGCTGTTCTGGAGGATATCGGCGAGGATGTCGACGGTAGCAGGCACGTCGCTGTTGAACGCCTTGGCGTAGTAGACGGTGTTCTCGCGCGACGTGTAGGCGTTCAAGTGTCCACCCATGTTTTCAATCTCGAGTTCCAACTGCGATTGAGTGCGCTTCTGGGTGCCTTTGAAAGCCAAGTGCTCGAGGAAGTGTGCTGTGCCATTGGTGCGGTCGGTCTCTGCGCGTGATCCGGCGTCGATCCAGACACCCACAGTGCTGGTTTGCGCATAGGGTGAGTGCTCGGTGGCGATCTATCATCAGATACTACGTTAGCCGTACGAATCCTGTGACATCCTGGACGGGTCCAATGGCATACCGTGAATCCGTTGGACAGGGTGGTGGACTCGGTGGTGGAACCGTGGCTAACAGGAGTTGCCAGGCTGCGGGTGAGCGACGGTTTGCTGAGCTTTACGCTGTTGATGGCGCGCTGGGCGCGAAGGCCCTGCTGCAATTGCCATCCAAGCCGTCTGGAAGCCATTGTGAGATGGGAGATGAGTGCGGACGGCAGAAGGGGTGTTGTCGAGCTGGTGTTGCTCTGGGGAGAAATCAATCGAGCTTGCCGGGAAAGCCCGAGCAGTCGATGACAAAGACTGGCTGGCGTGCAACGTTGGCTTTCACTTCACGATACCGCATAATTAGGACTACAGTCTGGCCGCAACAATATATAAATGTCTCTAATAGGATGCTACTTGAGCAATATCAGTCTGAGTTTATATTCCGAGAGTGAAAATTGTTAAGATCATGCTGCCTGGTCGATGTGGCAGACTCAAGGTCAGGACTGTACCGTGCCTGTAGGTGGATATGCTAGAGACGTATATGCTTGTGTGCAATGTTACCAAACTGTTCCTATATCTCAGTCAAAGATGTTGTACACAGCCTTGAATATTCAGTCCAGTACGACGCATCTCCATGACATTCAGTTCACACGGTAATAATCTGTCCGAGTCTGAATACATTTATTATTCCCAGATCATACAGCAAGGTATAGATCTGCTTAGAACAAGTGCACGCTGATTGGCCGCCGCCAACCTCGGGATCGACTTTGGACCTCACGACCACAAGATTGACAACCTCACCCCGAGACCCACGCACACACTCGCTGTCGACCACTCCACTCCACTCCACCACCCACCGCCATCCATCATGGCCGCCTCGCTGCGCCCCACGCTCCTCCGACAGGCGCTCGCCGCCACCTCCAAGCGATCCCTGGCCAGCGCGCTCCCCGCCTTCCGCGCGCAACAGTTCCAAAAGCCCTCCTCCGCCCTGCAGCGAGCGGCCTTCCAGACCTCAGCACGGCGCGCGATCCTGCCACCGCTGCCTCAGAAGATCGAGGGAACGGTCAATGACGCCGTACCGGTCCACGATGCCGAGCCCAGCCATGGAAGCTACCACTGGACAGCCGAACGGTAGGGAGGAGACAACGCCAGAACCGCTAGGGGGAAGGATACTAACGATACATGTGCTGTAGATTGGTCTCCGCCGCGCTCGTGCCCATCACCGTCGCGCCGTTCGCCGCAGGCTCAGTGAGCCCCCTGGTCGATGGCGCTTTCATCGGCCTGATCATCATCCACAGCTACATTGGCTTCCAGTACGTACCCCAATCCATCCATTCCACCCACCACACTCAACCCACCAGTACCGCTAACCCCCACTGCCTCAACAGATCATGTATCACCGATTACTTCCCCAAATGGCGCGTGCCCACAGTCCGCAAGCTGGCCGACTGGGCCAACTTCCTCATGGTCTTCGTCGTCGGTTGGGGCTTCTACGAGTTCGAGACGAACGATATCGGCTTGACCGAGGGCGTCAAGAAGATCTGGAAGGCTTAGATCTGTCGGGTTGTGAGTAGAATATGTCGGGCTTGGGTCATGTGGGCGACGGCGGCGGCGCGTGAGAAAAGTGCGAAGTTGTGTCAAGCAGAATGACCGTGGTGTACATATATTAAAGTACCGTATGGGAGCTGTCAACAGTCTCCTTGTCATACACTTGTACAATGCACACGATGATGTACTCTTCACATCGACGCACTAATGAAACTTGCTCGCTTGACAAGATGAAGGCCTGACTGAATCTGGATACAGCCACAAGCACACGCAGGTCGACGCATAATGATCCTACTTTTGCCTCCATTATACTCAAGCTTCACCACCGCCTGCAAATATTATTTTCTCACGATATAAAGCTGCTCAAGCTTTCCGATCATCGGGACCTCTGGTCCTTCTGGTACGACGTTGGTATTATAGATATATACATATATGATTACATCATGTCGTGACCATCCTCGCCAACCAACAAGCATGATCTTACGGCTGATCCCTTGACAAGCTACATGCACTTCATATGTGCTTGTCGGCGTCGAAGGCAACTGTGCTCGAGTTTGTCTTGTGCAACCCTTCTGGCAGGTGTCAGATTTTCGAGGACTAGTAAATGGAGGGTACGGCGCGGCAATTCATGGCTTGGGTTGATAGGCCTGAATTGCTTTTGTATCGGTACCTTGACCGCCCATGAGAGCCTGCGATCCAGTCGAGCAGGGCGCACGACCACGTCACAACCAAGTCGTTCTACACTGGGTCCAGCAATCCACCTCCGACTCCCTCGCGTGGAGAATAGTGAGGTCCGGCACCGGCAGTATCCATCACCCAAGTGAGGTCTCAATCAACCTTAATAGCGCCATATATCCGTCGGACGAAAGCGTATGCCGTCAAAAAGCCGATCGTGCCAGTGAGGAGACCGTAGACGAGACAGGCCAAGAAGCTGTAAGAGAAGAAAAGCATCGTGCTGACCAGACCAGTGATGTGCAGATGATGAAGGTAGTAATACACGCAGTAGGCGAAGATCCAGATGCTGGAGCTGCCGCCGAGGAAGAAGGATTGCCACCACCAGTGGTAGTTCTGTTCGTTGGAAATCTGTTAGTGGTGCAACGTCAGAGCTCACCAAGCACGACTCACCTCCGAACATAGCTGAACATAAACAGCAATGATGGTAGTCTCCACCACAGCCAGTATTAGAATGGTCGAGACGACCGCCAAATAACCAAAGACATAGTAGTACCCGCTTTTGTCTTGCCACAAACTCCGAAACACAAACAGAAGCTCAATGAACATAATGGCGAAAGGGACGAAACCTGCAAGCAAAGTCGCTTGCACGCTACGAGCGTACCAGGCTTGTTGTGGGATCTGACGTGGAACGACAGTCGCCTTGATCGGATGCGAATAGGCGCCAGCACGAACGAAGCCATACCAGCTTCCTGCGTACACGAGCGGTAGCTGAATCGTCAGCCACAGCGTGACGAGACCGATCAGAGTGCCTAATGGCATAGCAGTCGAGGAAGCCTGAGCCCACACGAAGAGATTGAGGATGAAAATGGTCGCGAAAAGGAGACCAGGGAATAGTGTTGCCGTCATCACAGCATTTTGCCTCCAGTGCTCTCCTTCAAAAGTCTTGTAGACGCGAGCAGAAAAATATCCAGAAAAGAGACCAGCAACGAGGAATAGTGCCAGACCGACAGAGACGAATCCACCACGAAAGGATGGATTTAGAATGCCAATACATGACAATGCCAAAAGACCGACTGCCATGAAGACCAGCTGCATACCCGAGCCGATGAGAGGTGCCAAAATATGACCATATGCAGGTGTACGAAAGACGTCGCTGTGGACAAGCTTCCATCCGGTTATATCTTCTGGCATATCATCGTCGGAGGCAAGTTCGTCAGCCCCGTCTGTGCCGGCATCAGCCTGTTCAAGCAATCCACCTTTCTCCTGGCCTCTACGCGTGGAATTACCTTTCATGCGTCTAGCGGAGCGCACTTTGCCTTCTTCCAAGCCACCATCTTTGTGTCCTTTGATGTCACCGCGGATGGTCCTGGTCAAAATGACGATAACGACCGTGGTGAGCAACCCAGAGATGACCAGAGAGTTAATGATAGCTAGCCAGTGGATACTCTCGCTGTCTTCTTGATTGACAAAATATGGATCCCATCGGTTGGCCCAACTGATCTTGTCCTCTTCGCGGAAATAGACACTGTAGGTGTAGGGTATGGTGAGGGTCGCGTCGGGGTCTTCCAGCTCTTGTTCTGAAGTGCGTCCGTCAATATCTCGTGGTAAGGTCGTTTTGGTGATCTTGGTATTCATGGACAACTCCATCCCTTCCTGTGCAGCATCCAGGTCTGCCGGCAGGCCATTCTTGTCGCGATTTGACGCCTCGATCGACTTGGCATACACCTCAAATCCGACGATGACCTTCTTACCTTGCTGCCCGTCGTTCCCGGGAGCAGACGCAAAGCGGATGACGAGTGTGACATGGTTATTAAGAAAGTAGCGTGACTGGCCAGTCGTTGGTGAGATCTCCTCGTATCCCATCTTGAAGCCGGCTGCGTAGTACTTCCGACTCTTATCCACCGAGACGAAGCTCGTCGCACCTGGCAGATTGTCCACGATCCACTCAGCCACATACCCCGTGTCCACGACCTCAATCGCCTTCTTCAGACCCGCCTGGTCTACCTTTTTACTACAAAGATATCGTATCTCCTCGTCTTTGCCCATCTCCAGCTCATAATCCGAGACCATGATTCGATCACCGCGGAGAACTTCGCCCAAGTTCAAAGCAATGTTGGCCCCTGAAATGAACCCCGTCCCTGGTCGTGATCGTCCGGAAGGGGGGCAGACGAAAGGTAGCTCGGAGTAGGCATACTGGATCTGGGTGTTGTCGCTGTAGATCTTGTTGACGAAGAGAGGGATGGCGTCGCCGTCAGCGTACGACCTGATCGAGAAGCCTTGTGAATGTCAGGAAACTCGCTATTGAAGGATACGATCGCAAAAGCTCATACCAGGTATGTAAAAGGCACCCGCAAGCTGCAAGTACAGCAAAAGGAGTGTCCAGCAACTCTTCCACCTCATTCCGCGATCGCCAGCCATGATCGCGAGCGCATGTGGCGAGACAAGCACAGCTGACTCTTTCTTGCGAAGCAATAGACAACGTCACGCATCTAAGCTTTGGCTGTTCTCCAGGAGTAGTTCGTAAGGTAGAGGATCGATTGGACACCAACTGGGACTGCCAAGAAGAAGTCACCACACCCAATGAAAGAACGGCGTGTAGCAGAGAACGGAGAAGGAATAGATGAACGAAATAGTTGTTGGATTGCTGCTGCTTGCGATCAATATATGTGTATAGTTCTGGCAAGTACCTCAATCCACCTCGAATGCTTACAGCATCCACGCTATCCCAGACAACCTGACGTTTCAAGGAATTTTACTCACGGGGTACGAGGTAGATATATCTTTGAAATGGAGATCGATCTCGTAGAGTACATGTACATATGTAAACAGCCTCAACTTAGAGCACGTATCAATGATTGTCTGAAGATGCAACAACATGATTCATAGCACAGTCTTGCATGATACCATCAACTTTCATTGCAAAGCGCCATCGCTCGCTCGCTCGTCTAGTCACATAAGCATTTCATTAGACCGCTTCTTTCCGCCCCACGTCGACTCAAGAAGTCAGCCCAAATGCCATAATAATACACGCCTCACTTGAGGATTCTAGGGAAATCAATCCGGTTACTCAAGATTCGTGAATTCCTGCCGCATGCGAGAGGAATCGAAAATGAGCCCACGGCCAAAAGATATCACCCTACGACCCGCTCAAGAGATGCTCAATTGCACCCTGAACGCTACCACCACTTCTTCTTAGAGCTTGGATGTTGCGGTCAAACTCGAAGAACCCCATGTCGTTGAGTTGCCGTAATTGACTCTCATATCGCACCTCCGGCGGTCGGTCGTCAGCTGGCTCTGGAGGTGCGGCACCAAAGCCTCCAGCACCACCCATGGCTGCAAAGGGGTTGAATCCTGCTTCACCAGCTCCGCCGCCGCCCATCATACCCATCATTCGCTGCATCATCTCCGGGTTCTGCATCATCTGCTGTGCCATCTGCGCCATTGGATTGGCTTGCTGACCACCTTGCGATGGGGGTGCACCGAATAGACTTGCAAACGGGTTTGCTTGTTGCTGAGGTGATGATGGATCGGCGCCCGCTGCTCCACCCATGTTGCCGAATAGCTGGCCAAAGTTCGGCATTGTCGTGCTATTTGAGTTGGCATTCGCATCTGTTTGACCGGGTGTGGCCGCAGCTCCTCCATCTGTTGCCGCGCCTCCACTACCTTCAGTCGTATCGGTTGCACCTGGCATGGGGAACGATCCCTCTCCTGGTGCACCACCACCACCCATAGCGCGTTGCATTTGCATTTGCATACGGATCATGTCTGGATTGAGCATCATGCGCCGGAATTCCGGATTTTCCATCGCTGCTCTGGCCATCGGGTTGTTTCGGATCATGGGGTTGTTACGCAGCATGTCGACTACTGCCGGGTTGTTCATGGCTTCATTCATTTGCTGTGCGAAATTGGGATCCTCCAGCATCCGCAGCATTTGATCCGGGTTCGGAGGAGCGCCCATACCGCCATCTGCGCCAAAGGTGTCCATGCCAGGCAAGCCATGAAGGCCAGCATAACGAGCACCAGTCATCTGTGCCAAGGGATTGCTTGCTCCAGTACCCGCTGCTATGTTGGTCGGAACATTGCTGGCTGCTTGCCCCGCGGCTGCTGGTAACGCTTGCGAACCTGGTTGATTTGCAGGGTTTTGACGGGAATTGCTTTCTGCACCCCTGACCAGATGTACTGTGTTTCCATCCTTGATCTTGCACGCGGCTATCGTGTCTGCATCCTTCAACACCCGTCCGCTGTATATCAAGCGTTGCCGCTCCGTTGGCAGGCTCGCGTATTCTGAGGTCGATAGCTTCTGCTTCAGGTCTCCAATCGTGCTCGATGTCGGCACCGTCACGACAAACTTGGCATCTGCGGACGACTTGATGTTGAATGTTATCTGCTGATCGCTGTCTTCCGAGGCTGTGTTATCCGCCATGGTGGGCAGCTCGTACGCTCGATCGAGGAGGAGATGAAGACACACGGACAGTCAAAGTCTGTCGTCAAGTTTTGCTGTGTTTATTGATGTAACCTGTGGCAGAATCGTGCGTCAGTCAAGTTGAAGTATGCTGGTGTAGAATGGTCTGGAAGCGTGTGGTGGGCGTATCATTAGGCTGTGCAGCAGGTCACTCACTGAGTGCTTAACGTCATGGTTGACAGCAGTCACCCCACGCGGCAATGAACACGCTGCGGTCACGTGCTCCGCATGCTTTGCTCCATGCCTCGGCCTATGCTTGCCCGTGGTTATACCTCAACTAACCACTTTATTACCGACACGCGAGAGGAGTTCTAGAAGTACTCTATATCTGCATTGAGTTCATCGTTCTGTAGATTCGATATCTTGATACCGCTTCACTCCATACAGTACAATACAGTAGAGCTGATCCATAGTCGTCACATCATGCGAGGCATTCCCATCACCAAATATGTCTCTGGACCACAGGACCTCAAAGTAGAGAACCTGCCCGACCCCAAACCCAACCCCAACCAATACAGCATCGACATCCATGCCACGGCCACCAACTTCTTCGATCTACTGCAGATTCGTGGCAAATATCAGCACCAGCCAAAACTGCCCTGGGTATCTGGAGCCGAGTTCTCCGGCGTGGTGACCGCAGTGCCTACCACCGGCAACCCCAAATTCAAAGTCGGCGACAAAGTCTTCGGTGCCGCACAGGGAGGCTATGCGACCAAGGTCTGCGCGCTCGAAGCGCAAATAAAACCGGTGCCCAAAGGATGGAGCTGTTTCGAGGCTGCGGGGCTATTCGTCACCATGCCCACCTCCTACGCCGGACTGGTGACGCGGGCGAACATCAAAGCCGGCGACTGGGTGCTGGTGCACGCGGCCGCCGGCGGCGTCGGGCTGGCCGCGGTGCAGATTGCCAAAGCGTTCGGCGCGACGGTCGTGGCGACCGCGGGCTCGGCGCACAAGCTCGAGATCGCGAAGCAATTCGGCGCCGACCACGTCGTCGACTACAACGACGACGCCTGGCCGCAGACGGTCAAGAACCTGACGCCGAAGAAGCGCGGCGTCGACATCGTCTACGACCCCGTCGGGCTGATCGACAAGAGCACCAAGTGCATCGCGTGGAACGGCCGTCTGCTCGTCATCGGCTTCACCGGCGGGCCGATCGAGAAGGTCGCCACGAACAAGATGCTGCTGAAGAACATCGCGGTCATGGGGCTGCATTGGGGTGCGTATGCCGCCAACGAGCCCGAGATGCAGCAGGTCGTGTGGGACGAGCTGTTCAAGCTGTTCGAGAGCGGCAAAGTGCGCGGGACCAACTACACTGACAAGGAGTACGTTGGGCTGGAGAGCGTGCCGGCGGCGTTGGAGGCGCTGGGCAGCCGCGGCACTTGGGGCAAGGTCGTGGCTAAAGTGCCACAGGACGGTCAAGCGAAGCTGTAAATCGAAGTAATGAAATCTATGCATATGACCTTGTGTTGCATCCCCTGAACTACCGAAGCTCGTTCATCATGCTTATATGTCGTTGAAGTCTTATCCCTTGAAGCTGTTATATCAAAACTCGACAAATCAGATGGCGGTGGCGCTGACTGTGAAGGGGTACGAGGTGAAGTCGTCTCGTGTCATTCGAGGTCGTAGATATGGATGGGAAAAGGCGTTATGGCATTGACAGCTGGGGTGAAGTCAAGGGTCCGCATGTTTGTACGTAAGGTACGTACTTCAAACCCATTATGTGCGTGGATTTTCTCTCTCATTTAGTGCCTAGTGACCATTACTACGCTGTGACTAACATTCCAATCATGAAGGAAATGGAAGATTAAGATCCGCATTTATTATCATTCCATTGCTTCTCCGTCTTGATTTTTCAGTATTATCAAACATCGCTTCACGCTTCACCATCCTCCATGCTCTGGATCATGACTTTAATACCGCCCTGGCTCGGATCAGCCGCGACCTTGAACGCATCCACCGCGTCCTCGAGGCGGAACTTGTGCGTGACGAGACTGCTCAGGTCGATGACGCCGCCCTTCAGCAGCCGGATGGCGCGTGGCCAGGTGTTGGCATAGCGGTACTGAAATTGCAGGTCGACCTCGCGCGTGCTGAGACGCATGAACGGCAGCTTGACCTCGGGCTTACCGACGCCGATGACGAACACCTTGCCGCCGAACTTGGAGGCGTAGATGGCGCCGGCGATTGACGATTCCTGGCCTGTACACTCCATCGCCACCGCGGGCTCGACGCCGTCTGCGAGCTGCACGACTTTGGCAGCGAACTCTTCGGGAGTGTCGTTGCGCTCCACCTTGAAAGTGCGTACAGTGGGGCAGAACCGCTTCGCGAATGCTAGACGGCCTTCGTCGATATCGGTAATAACAATGGGTTCGGCGCCCGCGGCCTTGACGCAGGCCAGCGTGACGAGACCAATAGGTCCCGCGCCGCAGATCAGCACGCTGTCGCCGAGGGTGATGTGGGCGCGTTGCATGCCGGCCAAGGCGACGCTCAGCGGTTCGAGCAGTGCGCCATCCTGGAAATTCATGTCACCGATCTTATGGCACCAGATGGCCGGGTGGTTGACGTATCGTCGCAGCAGGCCGGGGATGGGCGGCGTGGAGCGGAACAGCACCTGCTCGCAGCCATTGTATTTGCCTGCCAGACATGGCTCGCAGGCGTTGCAGATGATGTTAGGCTCAACCGCGACCCGATCACCGATCTCGTGGGTGAGCACCGAGGCGTGTTTGGCGACGACGACGCCGGCGGACTCGTGGCCAAGAATGTGGTCGCTCTCAACCACCATAGGACCAATGCAGCCGGCATGCCAGAAGTGGACGTCCGAGCTGTAGTGGGGAAAATCGAAACATTAGCCAGGGAGACATCTTTATTTGTTGATTCATATCGGTAGAACGATTTTGACGCACCCGCAGATGCCAGTGCTCTTGATGGCGATGGTGACTTCGCCAGGCTGTAGTTCAGCGCCCTGCTCAATGTGTTCGCCATTGGGCAATGCGTCTGCTATCCAGAGATCGTGTTGTGGGTTGGTGTAGACGCCGATATTGGCTTTGGCGGGGAAGGACTTGTCGGCGGGGGTGGCGATAGACCCCATGGTGAAGGGTTGCTTGAGATGTGGCGGGTGATTTTGCAGATGCCAGGGGAAATGAAGATGATGGACAGGTAAGGTAAAAGGGGGTAAGACGGTAGGATAGAGTAGGAGAAAAAGGAAGATGAGAAACAAATAGAGAATGGAGGGTAGTCAGGTGGATGCAGTGATATAAAATAGTAAAAATGAGAGTCAACAGCAGATCAACTTGGCCTCCAAGACCACCTCTCCCCTCACGCTATGTGCTTCTCCTCGCCGCTCCAGTAGGATGTGGGCCCGATGCCGAGCTCTCCGAGTCTTGAGTAGTGCGTCAATGGGGAGTAAAGTGTGGCTTGGACTGGAGTCGGGATTAGCAGACAAAAAGGCGACGCGACAGGACTGAGACTGATCGATTGACAGAACAATGAAAGACACTGGAAGTGCGACGAGTGTGAGAGTCGAGCTACGGTCTCCCGTCGGAATGTGGAGCCGAATGAGTACCTGAGGCATCACTAGTGATCAAACCCCTGCAGATACCTCCATAATCGAAGACATGGCGAGGTCCCCTCTGCAAGACTGATGAAGCTGCCCAACTTCGTTCTCGCCTTCCAGACGCTACCTGCGGCCTTTCTCACATCCCTCATATATCAGATGGTGCTTTTGCGTTTACCCGGTCGATTGACCTAGACGACTGGGCTACTGTAGCCACCGTCTAATACTAACCCAAAGGCAAGATTTTTATAATTACTGCTTACGACCAGTTCAATGCGCCGCTCCACCCCTTGGCGACCTCTTGTGCAAGTGCTCTCCGCAATAACATCAGCACTTCCGCACCACCGACCTCGCCTTCGCCCAGCCCATCCAAGCCTTGTCGCCAGTCCCATGCCCGGTGGAGCTCCACGGCCTTGTTCGATCTTCCGCTGTCCATAGATTGCACCATCACCGACTCCGCTAGCAAGTCCCAGCTGCTGCCTCCCAGTCCCCCACTACGGCTGGAAACGTCGCTTCGAGATTTGTTCAGCAGACCGGACATGCTGGTCTTCGGGTTGTGATAGGCCTTGATTGAAGCGTGAAGCAGACTTTCCGCATTCTCGCGGATACGGCCAGGGGCGGTGGCGAAGTCTTCTACGATACGTAGCAGTGCAAAGACTTGATCGCGCGTGAAAATACGCTTCGGCTGGCCAAGCAGAGGTAATGCTTCGCCGAGCAGCGCAAGCACACCGTCGACAGGTACAACCGACTCCACGCTTGGATCGAAAAGTCCCCCTTGAATACAGTCGGCCGCGCTGGAAGTAACTTGGACAAGTGCTTTTGCTGCTTGGCGCTTCCGCTCCAGAGGTCGCAGGCCATCCTGGGTTTGCCCTGCTGAGATCACATCCTGATCACGTAGCTGGTAGAATTGGCGGAGCGAAGCATAGCCACTGATGTGCGATGCGAGTATAGTAGCAGCCTCTGAGTCGACACGCGCGAGATTCACCAGCGCTGGCCGTTCTCGGCTGAGTAGAGACGCAAGCTGTCCGTCCACCGTCGATACTGTCGGAATAGCTGCGGATTGCAACAAGCATAATGACGTTAGCAACGCCAAAGTGCTGCGTAGCTTGGCTGTTGCATGAGCACGAGCATAGAAGATGAGGGCAGAGCCATAGCTCGGGCTGGAGCTCGATGCCAAGCCATCAGCATAACGCTGCAGGAGATGTCAGTACAAAGAGTTCATGGTGTAATGTGCATGTTGGTCTACTCACTTCCGCAATCGTCCTCGATTGTTCGGACAGACTGAGCTCGGCGCAGACACTCAATATTTTATTGACTCGTTCTTCGTCGCTGAGCTCGATTCGAGCTATTAGTTCACCAATTTGCCGTTGCGAGCCTGGTACATCGTTTAGTCTACCAAGGACAGATACGGCGAGCTCCCAACCTTCCCGCGCTCTTCTGTGCTCAGCCTCTGAGAGCTCGGGCTTGGCGGCTAACACTTCAGCATACTCACTGAGCAGCTCGTCTCGCTTGATCTCACCAGCTTGTTGTTGTTGCTGATGGCCCGGCCCGTGACTCAGCACCATCAAGTCTTCATTGCTGAAGGCTTGCTCGAATGATCGCTGACCGCTACGTGGTCGTGATTGTGGCAGCCATCCTCCAAGCGCTGCGATTTCCGTGACTGTGCTAGCCACGGGCAAGCTCCACGTCCGCAGAATACCAATGACACTTTCCACGCTGTCCTCCATCGTACATGCAAGACCAACTTGTAGGTGGTCTAGCGTGTTGACTTGGAAGACGGCATCATCTTGCTCACTGGCAAGATTGAAAGCCTCACGCAATCGTTTCTGGTACGCGGCTAGTGTCGACACATCGACTTCTCGCGGCTTCTGCTTCGAGTGACCAACGCCACTCCGGCGCATGCTTGCTGCAGCATTCTGTTCATCCTCACCGTCCCACCAGATCGTCAAATACACGCTGGCCTCCAACCAATCTTGTGATGTGTCCAGTATCTCATCCGAGCCACCAAGCAGTAATGCGTAGGCCAATTTCAGATTTTCGTGAATGGTGAAAGGAATCTTGCTCTCTGCTCGCCTACTCGCAGTGGACAGATCGAGGCCATGGGTGATGCGCGCAGACCGACTGAAGATGTTGTCTTGCGTCTCGTCTTCTTCATCCTCATTCTCGGCATCTTCTGCATCCCCAGCAAATGCGTCCAAGTTATTGATTGTTTGGCGCACCTGTTGACGGTAAGCCGCCCAGCTTCCCCCTTTCACGTCCCAATCATCATCACGATGTGCGGGGCAAGCTTTCAGGATCCTAATACAATCGGCGACCACTGCGTCAATGTTGCCTAATTGCCGTCCACTGTAGCCGCCTTCGTCCGAATTTGGGTAGTCATCCAGTGCGGTTGCGGCGTTCTCCCAGCCAGCATCAGCAAGCAACCTGATGGCTTGATCGAGTTTTCCTCGCGCGATGCTGTAGTACACTGTGTCCCAGAATCGGTCGTGATCTGCAGGAGACGGTTGGTGTAGATGTATCGTATCGAACTCGTTTGGGAATGGCGTGTGGTATGTCTCGAGCCAGTCCAGTAAGGCGCGAGGTACACGGCAAGAGTTGCTTTGAGATAATTGCGCCAGTGCATTGGATCGTGGGCGCGCCGCCTTCGATGGCACCAGCCTGATCGGGTGGTGCATTTGCAGCAGGAATGAAGATAGATAAGTAGCTTTGTTCAGCGCATTGTTCGTCGCCGGACCTATGCCACCTTCCACGGTAGTTGTATCGCTATGCTGCCGCCACAGCTTCGAGATCTGATTGGAAGCATCGGCGAGGAGGGTGTCGGCATCTCCTGGGTGCTCTTGCACAGTGGAGTCCAAAGTGGTCATGATGTCCTCGTTACGCAGCACCAGCACATCAGGTTCTCGTAGAGTTGCTGGTTTTGCCGACTTCACCAGCGTTCGCGCGATCGACGGCATCTCGCTCTGCTTGACCTCGCGCAATGCGCCATTCCTACTACGTTTCATGCCTCGAGGCCCGGCGCTCATGATCGAGCTCATAAACGCGCTCTTCCCCGGGGACTCCAGACCGGACTTCTCGAGGCCATCCATGATGGAATCATCAGCATGATCGTCATGACCAGGCTCGTCCTCTTCCTGGTCCTCGTCCTCATCTTCTACTGGCGGACTACTATCGGGAACATGGAACCCTCTTCGACCTGGTGTGCGTTTACGGTCGAATGTGTTGTTCGCATTGAACGAGCTTCCGTACGTCGATCGTGGTGGCGGACCGGCAGGGGTGGTCGACTGATGGGTCAGGTATGAGGGCGGTGGTCCAGCCGGCGTGGTCGATGGGTTAGACGAGAAGAAACGATTCCTGCGATTGGGAGTGCTGGGAGAGTCACCGAAGCCACCATGGCGACGAGACATGCTTGCGTTTGACTTGTGAACGTGCTCGACCTGTTCCAGAATGGTATCGAGTAGCTTTATAGCACTCCAGCGCGAGGTTCTGGAGCTCTGGATGTGCTACCACATTACTATCAGATGTCCATGAACTCTATTTACACGCTGTCACGTGACTGATTCTTGACTGCATCTTCCTACGCAAGGAGGAAACCTGAGCAACAACGACAACCGGATCTAAGCGACTTCACCATGCGGAATATTCGCAACGTACCGCAACAGTATGCCTGATCTGAAGATCGTGTGGTGTCCCATCGAAGATCCATTGATGGCGCGAGATAATAACCGCATGCGCTCACAATACTTCTTTCACGCGTGAGCAATATCGCGGAGGAGAACGATGATTTAAGCAAAGCAGTTTTAGTATACAGATTCCTCACTCTGAGTCAGACCTACCTGCTTCCCTCGCAATGGGAAACGTGGTGATGTGGCCTTGTCACAAAAGCAGCCTCCTCATACTTCACTCGTCAGCCGTGTGCATTGCATTTGTTGCACAAGGATATTGGACGCACATTGCTTTGTATTGACTCCTTACATTACAGCCTTCACCTGGAACCCAAGAGGCCAGCTTCTTTCGATGCCGTGTCCTATCTGTACCTCGTCGATTCTACCTGACATGCCAGAATTAGCAGATTGTTCGTTTACTAGAACGCAGCCAATCCATCTCACCCCTTCGATCGTTCTTGCCCTCGTCACTTTTGCAAAAGACTCCACTCGCACTTGAACTCGAAAATGTACACCAAACTACTTATGTTTACACTTGGAAACCTCGTGATCGCTATGACAGATCAAGAATACGGCTATCGAAGGCCAGCAGCCCAGAGAAATGTATTTTCAACGAATGCGACTCTGGTAGCGTACACTTCTACGCATATGTCAAGCATTCCACTGTCTGGCCTTTCATCGTATACGACTCCCAGCATGAGCTATAAGACTCTCACTCATGGCTCGTCTCATTCCAAGCTTGCTAGCTCAACAACTTCCGCCGCAACCTCCAGTCCCGGGGCAGCTTTACCCCCAAAAAGCGAAGGCAATTGGATCCCAGACATTTCAAGGAGTAGAACTCAATCACCTTCTGTCTTCCTTACGAGCTCGGTCCCATCAGTATGGCCGAGTGGCTCCCTTTTTGCTCAGGTAACACCAAGCTCTACGGCTTCTGGCCAGTCCTCTAAGCCATCCACCAGCCTCATGATGCTGAGCAACCTCGGCTCGGTCACTTTGAACCGCATGGAACTGTCAAGTAGTGTCTCAGTAAACAAGTCCTTCGCTTCGCATACTGTGATCGGTTCGTCCAAATTCTTGGGCTTGCGCACTTTTGGTCGGAACTCCTGGGTCACAACAAGCTCGCTGCCTCCTGGCACTCGTACAAGTGTTCCCAGCAGCCAGCTATCGAGCTATCGCAGTGAATCAAAGGTGGGTACTCCGTCAAGAGGGAGTGACCCAGCATTTGCTCCCACCGGAAGTATATACAGTTTTGCCCGCAGCAGTGCATCTGGCATTTCGAACAAGCATAACCTGCTGCCGGGTCAATTTGTCTCCTGGAGTTCGGTAGTCAATATCAACAGCAACACTGCAAGCGAACGTCTAGTGGTCCAGCACATGGCCAGCTACACGATACAAAACCCATCGTCATCATCACTCCCGACAAGTACTTCAGCCGTGGGTTCTGCGAGCAGCGCCTCTAGGATTTTGCCAGATGACGCTGCTATCTCTACTGACGCATCCACTGGTCCATCCGTCTGGGATAGTACGAGCTCGTCTGTTTCACTCTATAGCAGTCTTCAGCTACCAACCTCGAGCTCATCGATGGAACTAATCAGTGCGTCGACTTTGAAACCGGCCCAAAAAATCTCAAGTAATCCATCGGTGGGTTCAAGAACGACGCTCCAAAGTTCGAGCGTTAGTGATCCAGCAAGCACCCACGCCTCACACTACAACCGTGTTTCTTCCCTAAACTCCGATCATACATCGAATTCAAGCATGCTTGATGCTGGGACCCCAATCACGGTGATCTTTGGCAGCCAGGCGAGTCTTGTATCTAGTATTTCGACCAGCTTGATGAGCTACAGTAGTGATTCCATGACATCGTCTCCAGGCGTTGCTGGTGCTCCTGAATATTCGAGTACCAAGTCGTTAGGATCGTCGATAACTGCATTCTCGAGATGGGCCAGTACGAGTAGTAACTCCACTGATACAGCTTCGAGGAGTAACACAGGCAAAACACAGTTCAGTGTGTCCACGCCGCTGGCGACTATCGTAAGCATAGCGTCCGATACGACAGCATACAGCAGTGAGACGGTATCCTCCTCTCCCTTGAGCACATCTGAAGTCAATACCTCAAGTTGTTACGGAGAGTGTACGGCGGCAGGGCCGACAAGAGGAGCAGACGGGTCTTCGGCATCACCTTCAAACACGACAGAGACAGGCGCCTACCAAACTGCTGCTATGACCACCAGTCTCGTCACCGGGACCTCATCACTATACGAACTGTCCGGCATCACTTTCAATATCACCACACCGACGTTGACCAGCTATACAACATCATATACACCATCTGGCACCACATGTAGTCCAGCTGCTCATACCAGTCTATCCTCCTACACGGGTCTCACATCTTTGCTGAGTTCTCCTTCTGCTATACTGGAGAACTCTCGCTCAGTACCAGATCATGCAGGAGAGCCATACTCGAGCACAGCTACTTCACCGAGCACTCAGCTGACCGAACCTGCTTACACAGTCACTCAGATAGAGGTGGTCACGGTAGTTCCCAGTGATTGCTCAATTACATGCGCTAACGGCCTGTCGCCTATGTCTAACGGAACTGCGTCCTTGTTCACGGCATCTGCAACGGGCCTCCAATAGGCCTTTCTTCGGTTCTTGTCGGATACGTAGAGTCTACTTCTGTATGTATTAATTGGATCAGCATGTGCGTTTTGAGCAGTACGATCAGCTGGAGAAGTCAAGATACTGTGCTGAGTACAGTATTTAAGTCGACATCATCAGATCAAAAATTGTGACAAAGTTGAAGCGAAAACCGCTGAACACGATCTGCGCCGACCTCTCACACGCTCTCGCTCTTCTTGCCCAATAGATGCCATGCATGGTTGGTTTCCTGGCGTGAGAAATAATCCATCGATTGCACTGCATGGTTGTGTGTAGGGTTAAGGACCAGCACAAAAGTCAACTTGGGAGACATGCTCACTGACAGTGCACCTTCTCTAGCAATGACATGACATCCATAAACTGCTTTCCAGCATCTAGACGCACGTACAAAAGACGTGATGACGACTGAACATCATGGATGGGCCCAAGCTAAGACGTATCGCGAGTGCGCTCATCAAGTTGATCAACACGCCGTGCAAAAGCCCAAAACGGCATCAATTTTGTCGATCAACTGCGCCCTCAGACTTCCTGAAACGGATTCTGCTGAACAAGCTCATGTCTCGGCGAGTCTCACGGCACATTTACTTTATGCTAAACCCAACTCGCGTGGATTATACTGGAAATCCTGCCTATGATCGTACTAGATTGCTCGCCATATATAACGACTGTCCTCCCCGAGAATGTCTCTTATCGAAAGCTTCACGCATCCGCTGAACTCTGACCCTCAGCCACTACTGGAACATGCCCCCTAATGAGAAGCCAGAGCAAAACGGGACATCGAAACCACGACAACACGCCAGAGACTGGATCTCTCAGGATGACCCAGCCAATCCCCGCAACTTCTCCAGGGCCAGACGACTTCCCTCCACCATATTCGTCATACTCCTCGCGTTTAGCACGATCTTCGGTGCGGCGGCGTACAGCGGCGGGATCGACGATGTCGTCGCCACCTTCAAGGTCTCCAACGAGGTCGCCATATTGCCTCTATCGCTGTATACCTTGGGGATGGCTTTTGGCCCCATGCTAGGTTCGCCACTCAGTGAGCAGTTCGGTCGGAAGGCGGTCGTGATCATCACCACGCCCATCTCCGCGATGTTTGTCTTGGGAGCTGGATTCTGCGACTCGATCGCATCGCTCTGTGTTCTTCGCTTTTTCGCTGGCGTTTTTGGCGCACCAGCAGTCTCCAATGCCTCAGCCACCATCACGGATTATACTGCTGGTCAATACAGAGGAGTTGCCCTGGGGCTCTTTTATTCCACGACATTTCTGGCCGCAAATGTTGGCCCTCTGGTTGGAGGCTTTGCAGCCCAATCGAAAGGCTGGCGATGGACTCAGTTCGTGGCGGTCTTCGTCGTCATCGCATGTTACATTCCGGTCTTGTTCACCCGTGAGACATATAAACGAACGATCCTGCAACGAGAAGCAAAGCGACTGGGTATCGAGGGACCGCCGGAACCTCATCGCTCCCTCATCCAGCAAGTCCACCACTTTGCAACCGTGCTCTTCCTCCGACCGGTACACATGCTTTTGACTGAACCGATTGTCTCGCTTGTATGCCTGTATTCGAGCTTCTTGTTCGGCCAACTATACACCTTCGTCGTGGCGACGACCTATATCTGGCAAACTTACTACGACTTCAATAGATCGCAGCAAAATCTTTCCTACCTTACTTTAGTGGCTGGTACACTTTGCGCGCCTGTCATTCTGGTGTTTATGGACCGCTTCCTGTACCAACCGAGATTAAAGGCTTTTCGCCAGACTCACATCATCGAAGAGCCTTTTCCACCCGAGCATCGTCTATATCCGGCAATGTTCACCTCATTCGCTTTGCCTGCATCACTCTTCGTCTTTGCTTGGACTGTCCGCCCGGACATCCATTGGACATGTCCCATCATCTTCCAAGGGCTGGTGATGATGTTCAGTCTGACCATCTATGCCCCCACAAACCTCTACCTGATCGACTTTTACGGCCCGAGATATGGAGCGTCTGCGTCTGGAGCGGCAATGCTGACCCGCTATACTCTCTCTAGTGTATTCCCATTGTTCAGCTTGCAGATGTATCGTGCACTCGGAGTCGGATGGGCAACGAGTATTCTAGCGTTCTGCGCGTTGGTAATGGCGCCTATTCCGTGGCTCTTCTGGCGCTGGGGCGCAAATTTGAGATCCAAAACGAAGTATGAAGTCAGTAGTTGAAATCTCAATACTCGCATCAGTAAGAGCGGCCATCCTTGAAGGCTGGTAGGATCAGACTACATAACATGAGTCGTAGCAGATTTCAGATCTGCACTCTCAGTGATCGCCGCGCATCCGAGCATTGTCACCGAAGTGCGTAGGCTTCCAGAATGTCTCGAGGATTGTAATGTATGCCTCCGCGACCCTCCATCGCCTGCCGAGCACTTGAAGCAGCTCCAGGAGCTCTTGATAACATTGTTTAGATCTTGCATTACTGCACTCATTGAAATCGCATGCAAAATTGGCTGCTGCGCAGTACAGTGTCCCGATCACTAGGGGACTAAGGCGATTCAGCCCGTCGCTTTCGATAAGAATCTTGATTCGCTGCGCGAAGACCATCACTGCATCACTGATCACTCGGGTACCTTCGATACTTTCCTTCTGCATCGCAAGTTGTGTCTCGGGAGCGTCTGGTACAGTAAGTTCCGTGCAGCTGTATCCATCGTACAGGTCGAAGAGCGCCGAATAACATATTGCTATACTTGTGCAGACTGCACGAGTCGGGGACAGTCGAACCTCCTCGGCTTCTTCGGTAATCAGACTTGCAAGTGCACGAACTGTTCGATGAAGCTGCAAGGCTTCGTCGAAGCGATAATCGAGTGGGATGCTCTTATCATTCAAGTGCTTCACCACTTTTCCGAGGAGGCATGCTGCTTGGCACGTACGGGCAAAGGGTGCAGCTTGTACTGTCGGGCTAGCACCGAGGATAAGAGGTGCAGCTATAATCATTTGCCCACGATCCCACGAGTCGTCCTCGGTTGGTAGGTGAGTCTCGAGGCTTGGATCTGCAGAAGCAAGAGGCTTCGCCTGAACGCCAAGATTGGTAAATCGATCCAAGATGATGACTGCCCACCACACTCGTCTTCGTTCTTCTTGTTCCGTCCACGACGTGGCGTTGGGGAGCATCTGAGGCGACCCCAAATCGTGCAGACCCATGCCATATCCAAGACGTGCAGCATGACCAGTCGTGAGATATGAAGCAGGGTGGATTCCCTGCCCTATCTCGTACAGCGCTATAAGAAGTAGCGCTTGTATGAGCTGGATGGAAAATCCATTCCGTGCTTCGACATACGTGAATAACGACTTGGCGTTTTGATAAAGTTGCGACTCAGGCGATTCTCCGGAAGGGATCCCAGTGCTCGTCAACTTCATCGCCATAAACAGAAGTGCTACATCCGCGCCAGGGTCATGAAGCGGATTTGCCAGATGCTGATAAAGTCGTATCTTTGAGATGATCGGGAAATAGCTGTGCACTGAATCAAAATATTCTTCAATCATCAGCCGAAACTCGGCGGAATCGCCAAGTGACGACAGTGCTCCGGGAGGAACCTGAATGTGGGAGGAAAGTATTGTGGAACGACGATAC
This sequence comes from Microcyclospora pomicola, assembly GCA_002786065.1. NCBI lineage: Eukaryota > Fungi > Ascomycota > Dothideomycetes > Capnodiales > Microcyclospora > Microcyclospora pomicola. Next base: position 590,880 of record NHNY01000008.1, on the reverse strand, counting down.
GCGAATACCTTCGAATCTAGGAAAAGTTCCGACAGCATACTTGACTTTCGGTTGCTCACTCCTGGCGACGTAACAGTTCCGTTGAAAGAAGACATTGGGGTCAGAATGTTTGGAGCAGCGCCATCTGGGTTGTCATGAGCTGGCATACAAGTATTATTGCCAAAGACTTGCGTTTGACTCGTATCACCAGTGCGTCCATGATTGGTATTGTTTAACCCCTGTTGCAGCATAGACTTGAGCGCCGCGACCTCATCTCGGAGAGCATGGAAGTCTCCGTGATCAGGAGCTTTGGGCACATCATCGGCATATTCGCAATGGCGTCCGATTCTGGTACATAGGCTGCAAGTTGGCATCTGCTTGTCACATTTCCGCTTCTGTTTACGGCATGCCGCACATGCCTGTGGTGCGAGGGAGCTGGAACCATCTCCGTTCATGACCGCCGTCTCGATCTTTGCGACAAGAAGGAGAGCTGAGGGTAAGGCAGAACGGCAAGATATTGTCCAATAATATATGCTCACTTCAGGTACGCGTGAGGACTGGCAGGCTAGCGCATTTATAGCTCTAGATGATCGAGAACTGAGCTAAGCTAGAAACGAAGCACCTGCCTAAGGCATACATAACTCTACCTTATTGTAAACATAAGGTACCGTAGTACACATGTATGTCGACAGCAGATCATACTGTCAGCCAGAGCAAAGAGCAAACACTCGACCAGAACGTTGTCGGAACTGGATGGGCATGAACAAGTCCGCCGCGGTATTCCTCGCCCCGTGAGAGGTCGATGTGCGCTCTCCTTCCCCGGCATTGACTGCATTCCACATTCTGTTCCACACTACCCTCGCAGCATCATAGCAAATTGGAGGGTGGTGGTAGTCACAGCCTTATATTGTACGGGGCTTTGACATTAAGGTAAGCCCCTGACCAAGAGCATTTCTCGGAATGACGCGCTGACCACTTCCGTTTGGTACTACATGTATTAGACACCTCCACCGACTTCCCTGTCGCTGCGCAATGCGGTAGTCTCCCCATTCCTGACACCTTCTCCTACTCTCATGTCCTTGATCATGGTCATATCTGGATGGCTCGATGTCCTCTCCTGAGTTGAGTGTATGGCGGGAGAGATATCCCTACAAAGGGCGTATAAGGTACGATAATGCGCAAAGTTCGTGTGAACATGCCTTCTGGAAATGTCTGGGAGCATTACGCTTCCACACGAGTTTTTGTAGAAGCCAGAAGCCAACTGCTGCTTGGCTCAAAACGAAGTGGTCTTATGTTGCTGAATCAACAAATGTGGCAAAAGGCTGATGCCAGTCGAAAGTCATATTCTCCCACAAAGCCGATGTGAAGTCTTCGCCATTGCCTAATAGATCGTTGATCATTGTACCAGGAGTGTTGAAGGTTTCGATCGATGAGCTCGGTAGCTCCCACGACGAAGTGTCCACTTCGCTAAATCCCGATGTGGCTGGTGTCGTGCCCTGGACAGATCCAGCTTGCTCCTCCCATTTCGTATTGGTAAAGATCTCGTCCAGAAAACGATTCGTGGATTTGCGTCGTACCTGGGCCGCACGTCGGCGGTCTTGGACGATGGCGGTCCAGAACGAAGTGAGAATATTGTTGTAAAGAGCAGCCAGCGGACTCTGTTCTGCTAGCTTTTTCAGCACGGCATTGGCCTGATGGAACGCTTCTTCTGATTCATGAGTAGCACTGCTGTCTAGCGCAAAGCTCGCGAAGCCGAGCAAAAGTCCAGCTGCGAACATCCAAGCTTTCATCAGGCACATGTTGCTGGGCATCATGTTCTGAATCATCGCAGAGTGGCCTACCTTAGCAAGGCTCATAGCCGAGTTGAGGCAGATTTGTGCAAGATTGGCGCTGTCGTCGGTATCATTTGCGTGGTTGGCTGCCAAGGTGGGTTCTGCAGCCATGGCACTCTTGGTTCGGGGCAATAGATGCTTCGTCAAAAATGGTCGAGTCGCCAGACATACGGCAAAGTAATACATACTTGCAACATGCGTTGCGCCAATGAAAAGGGTGCGCCTAGTGTTGGTGGTATTTGGTACTCCTGTTGATGGATTGTGTCGTAAGTCCTCGGGCAACGTCGAGCTCCATTTCCGTAGCCGCTGTAGGAACTGGATTGCAGAGGCTTCATCAAGAGTACCTTTCTCTTCAAGCTCGTCCATGAAAGGAACAATTTCGAAAGTAGCTTTCAAAGCCATCGTCCGTGTCACATCCACCCAATCGAGCGACTCTTCATCCACTCCAAGTGTGCTGACGTCCAAGCGCGTTCCACGAAGTCCACTTGATCGTCCCAATATCGAATTCACGATCATATCAAGACAGCGTAAGCTCTTCCAGCATGAGAGTCGGCTATGCCTCTCTTCTTTGGTCAACGCGTGGTACTGCTCAACCTTATATAGACCAAGTGCCCGCGCATGAGTGCCTGCGATCCCAAGGTACATGAAGGCCGCGTTGCGTCGACAAGCACCAAGCATGTAGAAAGCCATCAACAGAAAGAGTCGTACCCCCATCTCGCTAGGGTCAGAGAGCATGCCTTCGAACACAAGAGCTTGTCCTCGAGCGAAGAAGACCGAGTGTGCTTGGCTATATGGAAGCGAGTCTCCACACTGCGCTCCTATCGCGAGCACAATTGACAAAGTGGCTACTTCTTCATTGCTGCAGACGCAATGTGCCTTCCCAGCAAGGTCGTCGAGTTCGGTCTTGGTGTGAATATTCAGGACGCCGCTAGTCTATCATAAAGGTCAGTATGCTTCGACAAAATCGCACACGCTCAATGTACTGTACTCACAGCGTCGAGGTAAGTTTGTATCATGGTCTTCATATCGTCCAGCGATGGGTCCCACGAGTTCGTAATGGGTTGACCGCTGACATCTGACTCGAACATGTAGTCGCTGAAATCGCTTTCTGTGAAAGCGCAACGCCCCATTCGATGCCTCAAGATTTGTCGTAGGAATTGTAAGTATGAAATCGAGGCGGTCTCGCCGATGTGAACTGGGTGGTAACGGTCAGAGACATTGTGATAGGAGATTCAGGGGCGCAGTTCGAGGGTAGATTTCCCGCTCATCGCGTACAGATCCATCACTGCTGGTTTTGCGTGAGACCTTTCCGGGATGAGGAGGCTTGGGCCCTGTTGGCCAATGCAAGTAACGTAGAACATGGTATAGACTTGTGAATCAAGAATCTTGAACAGACTTACGCTTTTGTAGCTGTCCACTGTATAATAGCCGGCTCTGGGGACTTTCGCTCGTCGATGGTGACGGCAAGGTGTTCATGCTCGAACTCGTCGTAGGACCATTTTGCGGTCTCGAAGCCCCTGTATTGCTTTGACTTGCGCTTCGTCGCTCGGATTGACCACTATCTTGTGGTTGAATCTCCGGATCATCATCGATGCTGCTTAGGCGAGGTCTTTTGTGGCTCCTCCTACCACTGGCCTCATCGGTGTAGCTACACTTGCCGACTTGGTCTTTTCGGATGCAAGCTGAGCATGGTGATTGAGAGTCGCAGCGGATTTTCATCGTTCGACATGGTTTACAGGCTTTGGGTGCTCGTTGGCGTTGTTCCGGTGGAACCTTTGCCCGCGGCATAGCGACGAGACGGTGTCTGGTCAAGACAAAGACAGACTATAACGACCTCAATGACCAAGGACTATCATACGATAATAGACAATTGCCACATATCAACAAGAGGAAGAGCCGATCCTATGTAGCCTGGCCCGACACGTTAGCAGAAGTACCAACAACAAGCTTATCATGATAAGAGGAGGAGGTGTCGGATCGCGTCGGCATCTGGCTCTCTCCACTTCCGACGGGAATATACACCACGACATGGCCACTTCACGAAATCATGAGTTACTTGGACATGATTTAAATTCACCGGTTGAGGTTGGGCCCAATCTGGGGAACAAGCTATCAACACATATCATAGTCGCCTCCTCTACCAGTGTGGATACCGCCTGATACCAAGATGTCGGCACCGGTGATGTATGCCGCAGCGTCGCTCAGAAGAAACACAGCAGCGGGAGCCACATCGTACGCGGTACCAATCCTACCCATCGGCGGCGCAGTGTTCATCAAGTCTCCGGCAGCCTTACTCGTACCATCTCTCGCAGTCTTGGTCTGGTTGGTCTCGATGAATGCTGGAGATATCGAGTTGACGCGTATTTGTGAAGGACCAAGCTCTGCGGACAATGCCTTCGCCACCATCTTCACACCACCCTTGGACATGTTGTAGCCCGTCATCCTGTAACCTGGCAGATTGACATGAGCCGTGATGGAGGCGATGAAGACCACAGATCCGGGAGTTCCCTGCTTTTGCATCTGGCTCACAGCCATCTGTGCCGCGAAGAAGGAGCCCATAGCCTGCGAATATGAGTATTTGCAGACTTTCACATCACCAATACTCGGGACTCACGTTGACCTGGATGATCTTGTTCACCTCCTCCCATTTTTGATCGACGAACGGCTTGTCTATTGCGACGCCGGCTGCCATAACAATACCATCAATACTGCCTAATGCTGCTATCGATCGATCGAATGCATCTCGCAAATCTAGGTGGGTGACATCTGGTAAGCCAACATGTAGCTTTCACGAGGACATCCTGGAGGTGAGGGAACTGACTGCTCTCATTGCTGACATCGCACTGGTAATATTCAGCTTTGACATCAAATTGCTGCGCCAATTCCAGAACGGGCTCGAGAGGAGTGCTACGTAAATCGAGCACTGCAACATTGCCACCCATTTCTGCGATGTTCCTGGCAATCGCAAATCCAATGCCCATCGCACCGCCTGTGACCTGTAGACTCCAGATTCAGCAATGGCATTTTTCGATGATTTCTGGCCTCGTCTCTTACCAGGAAATTCTTGGCCTTCAGGCTGTCAAGGCGTTCTCGAATGCTCTCGCCCGGCATGATGGAGAAGGGTGAAGAGTAGGATTCTGTGGTAAAGTGAAATTGATAGACTTGAATTTACTACTTTGCATTGGTTTCCAGAGGCCAAGCAAGTAGGGATATGCATGCTGCGACTATCAGCACTTCTGGACATATCCAATCCATATTGTCTATAGCGCCGCGGCCCGACTACACAGGTGATAGCATACAGATAGGCGCAGTAGCATATAGAGACCTGGAATGTTCGCTTGTGAAAGGTACTCTAGCCGCGGGGTATCAGCTTCGGCCGATGGTCCTTGCTGGGCACGGGCCGAGGTTCCTCGAAGGTGCGGAACGGGGCCGGCGTGTCTACCAAGTTGTACGTTAGCGAAAGTGATATGCGTTCCTCACGCGTACATCGCGGTGTACGATAACATGGCTAAGAACAGTTAGCCTTATCATCATGTCCATGGGCTCCAGCCCTTGGACGTTTTGGAGGAAGAAGATATACAAGCTGTCATGGGATCCCTCACGGGCTTCTGGAGTTGCTCCAGCACCCAAGGACGCTGGCTATGCACTTTGGAGATTCGACTGCGCGAACTACTTAGCACATGATGGCAGAAGAGCAATATGACATGATTATTGTTGGAGCAGGTTTGTCATACATCCCTGAACAATCCGCTAGTGTGCCTCCATACATCTACTAATTTTGCAATCAGGTTGGCATGGATTGGTGGCTGCGAAGGTTTGGATCCAGCTCCACCCAGCTGAGCGCATCGCAGTGCTCGAGGCGGAGAGTTCGTGTGGCGGCACATGGTCTAAGGACCGACTGTACCCAGGTATGTTCGATGACTTGGGACACGTCCTGTCATATGCCCTGAGGACATCGGAGACTGATCCCGTTTCCAGGGTTGAAGAGCAACAACCTTCATGGCACATACCAATACCCTGATATGCCCATGATCCCGGGCGAGTTCGATGTGAAGGAAGGAGAGCACATTCCAGGCGCTGTTCTACATACATACCTGACCCAATTTGCAAAAAGGTTCGGTGTATTCGAGAGGATTCGCTTTGGAACTAGAGTCGAAAGTCTTGAGCCTACGACACCCCACGATGGCTGGAAATTGACCACATCCTCACCCAATGGCACTCGTGTCCTTAGAACAAGAAAGATCATCCTTGCCACTGGGCTCACCTCACAGCCAAACTTTCCGGTCTACCCAGGATCCGAACTCTTCAATGCGCCATACTTCCATGCCAAGGATTTCTGCCGGCAAGGTCACACGGTCGAGGCCGAGACAACAAAGAATGCCATCGTCGTTGGCGGTGCCAAGTCTGCCATGGATGTTGCTTTTGCGTACGCTGAAGCTGGTGTACAAGTTGACATGATTATACGTCCAACGGGGAATGGTCCGGTCTGGATCAGCTACCCATGGGTGATGGGCGGTAAGAAGCGCCTCGAGAAGCTGTTGACAGTGAGATGGATGACTTGCTTTTCGCCATGTCCATGGGGTGGCGAGGAGGGTTGGCTGTGGCTCCAGGCACGCAAGTTCCTACACGGTACTTCCATCGGTCGCTGGATGGTCGATCAGTTTTGGGGAGGTCTTGGTGGTGAAGTGCTGGAAAAGAACGGCTACGATTCGCACCCCGAGCTCAAGAAGCTAAAACCCTGGCATCCGGCCATGTGGACCGGCAGTGCGCTATCAATACACAACTACTCTCAAGACTTCTTCGCCTTGGTCCGGGAAGGTCGAATCAGGGTACATCTGGCAGACATAGCTCGCTTGAGTGACCATACCGTTCATTTGACTGACGGTCAAGAGTTGGACGCAGACGTCTTGGTGTGCGCGACCGGCTGGAAGAAAGCTCCGTCCTGCCAGTTCGACAATTTTGGTACTGCGGGTATCGGCCTCACTGAAAGCGCACTCGAGCAGAAATCTCTGGCTACAGCGGCCGACGAGCGCATTCTCCAGATGTATCCTCGTCTGCGGGATCAACCAACGCTGAATTTCAAGCCTAGTAACGATCCCTATCGACTATATCGTTTCATGATCCCACCGGCATACTTCACGGCTCGCACTATCGCATTCGCTGGTATGGTGTCATCCGTGAGTATCTCAAACTGCGCTTCTGCTCAGGCTCTTTGGATTGCTGGGTTCTTAGACAATCGCCTGGAGAGGGTGGCTGCGACTCCAGAGGAAGTGACACAGGAGATCATGCTTCATACTCAATGGGGCAAGTGGCGATATCCTTGCGGCTACGGTGCATCTCTCCCCGACATGGTGTTTGATGCGTTGCCATACATCGACTTGCTGCTCAGGGATCTTGGTCTGAAAGTCAACCGCAAGCCGAATCTGTTGGCCGAGCTTAGCGAGCCCTACGGTCCTGAAGACTGGGCAGGCCTGGTCGATGAATGGACTGCGAAGCAGAAGAAGATTGCCTAGGTCGAGACCGGTAAGGCACGGGCTCTGGGGTGCCTGATCCATGAGGGAATAAGTCATGATGGTCGCATTGTTAGAATGCGAGTTCATACAGAATGTGGGTTGTGGCGTATGCCTGTGGGAAAGTATGCTTGATTGCGAATCAGAGCTATCTCAATGGGCCAGGGCAGATGGAGAACTTCGGAGTGTACGAGGCTGTTGGACTATGTAGCGTATCGATATTGTTCTATCTCTGATCGAGGTACACATAAAGATTGAACGAATTGTTGCTGCTTCAAACTTCAACAATACTTCATGGTTCGAAGCTATGGATGTGTACCTCTAGTCATGAATACCCTGTGTCGGGAGTGCAGATGTCTGTTGAAGAATGTATATATGTATAATTGATATGGAAGGCATCTATATGCTAACATTTGTAAGTCCCCAGCCAAACATCTCGTTACTCTTCACACTGTTCTTATTCCTCATCTTATGCACTGTGTCTCTTCCTGTCGCCGGTAAGCGGAGTTTTTGTGGCCTCACATCATCCTTCTGGTCCCCGTTTCGTTCTGCATCATGATATGGAACATATTCGGGCAAACAGCCAATCTGTCGCAAAGCCGAAGCAGAGTCCCAGGTAATGTGTTCGTGATACAGACGATCTCCGCGAATGTTGACCACTGCCATCATCGCTATCTCGACGTACTTGTTGGTCGGAGGTACAGCTGGGAACAACCAGTCGACGACAATGTCGTGTGTGAACTTGAAGATGAATTCGTCTACGACGCGATCCACGCCAACTGTGCGGCTTATGAGCTCAAGTTGCGTATCTGCTGGATTGCTGAAGATGAAGTGGTCTCGGTAGAAAGCGGTCAACTCTTCACGCCCAATCCCGCCAGTCAACTGGATACTGTCGTTAGCTTAGATTACACAGACTCGCAAACTGCGGACAAAGCACTTACCGTCGGTACATGATTGACGTATGGTTCTTGAACCATAGTATTCATTGTGTTCTCGACTTCCCTTGTTTCGAACTCGTAGTAGGTATGCTCATCCCACAACGCTTCAAGATCGAAAACAGGGCTTCCCATGATACGCTTCAGGAAGATCAGGTTCCTCGTATGTGCTACAGCTTCGGCTGAGTAGTTGAAGTCCTCACTAAAGGGCGTTGCAAAATTCGTGGAGCTCTGGTCACTGTAGTAGTAGATTTTGAGCAGATCACTCTGGGGATGCTGTGTGCTTGTAGCACCCGGAATATGCAGCAGAGTAGGAGTGGACGGGTCTGGCATAGTGTCGACGATCGGGGCATCACAATATGCTACAGCTCCAGCGATCTCAGATCGTTGAGCAAGCGCCACTGAGGCGGACTTCCACAGAGCAGCATCATAGCCTGACAGACTCGCGATCAGCTTCGTAGTCGGAGTATGGGATACTGCGTAGTAGCTTACAGACAAGACCAACGATGCCCTTTGGCTCACATTCGATCATGCCACTCAGCTCGTGCAGTGCAGCTCCAATGGCATCCAAGTCTTCGGATTGGAAGGCTTGTTTCGTGATTTCCACGACGCAATACCCTTCTTCAGCCCACTTCATCATCGGCGTCGGGATTCCCTGGTCGATCGTGCAGCCGCATGCTTTATCATCGACAAGCACAAGTACGCCAGGACCTTTCCCGCGACGGGTCAATGGACTCACTCGCGTAGTCCCAGGACAGATCGTGACTAGTTTCGGCGGAGGTACTGGCACTGGCGGCGCATAGCCCTTGACGGTCGACATTGTTCAGATTTCGGGCAGAGCGCTTGTAGCAGTGAACTCACGGGAGTTGGTCCTTCTACTGGCCGACGACCATGTGATGGTATAAGAGGCATTTTGCTCCTCTACACCTTGGAGCTGTATGCCCCTTGTGAGCCGGCTCTACCCAACCTGATAGCGATCTCGAGGACCGTATCTGACATCGTCTGAACGACTGTGGGACGTTAGCCGTCCATGACGATAAGAAGGCATTTTCGGGCCTGAACATTCATTGACATGGTTGATCCATTGAGCTGCACCCTATGCTCGGGTAATGTTCCCGGACGCCCGCCGGCTGTTGACCCCACACCCGGTTGGTGCACCCTACCGCAAGCACTCACTATTCTCCCGGTCGGCCCTTGGGTCTGATCATCCATTCCATCGTTGCTGGACACATCGAGTTAAGCAGGTCTCTCAGATGATTGCATACATGAAGGACCATGCTTGCCCCTGGTGGGCATGTTGCAGTCCACCATTGTCTCCACTCCCTACATAAGCGAAGACCAGTATTTGTCCTCCCTCGCCCCAGACTCACATCATGAAGGGCAAAATCGCGTTAGAAGAAGCATTCGTCCTTCCTCGCCAGGAAGCAAAGCAGAAATGGTGGGCCGGATTGTTCGCTGTCGACGCAGCAAAGCACACGCAGGAAATCATTGACATCCAGAAGATACGCCTGGAGAAGATGGATCGCCACGGCGTCGGCTTTACGATACTGAGCTACACGGCTCCCGGCGTGCAAGACGTCTATGATCAGGCTGAGGCAGATGCTTTAGCCATAGAGATCAACGACTATATTGCAGAACAAGTCAAGATCCGCCCTGATAGATTTGGTGCTTTTGCTACGCTTTCCATGCATGACCCCAATGTTGCTGCGAAAGAGCTTCGGCGTTGTGTCACTCAGCTCGGTTTCCTTGGAGCTCTGGTGAATGACACTCAACGCAATGATGCTTCTGGCGACGATATGATCTTCTACGACGGTCCTGAGTGGGACGTTTTCTGGTCGACTGTCACTGAACTGGACGTACCGTTCTACCTTCACCCCCGAAACCCTACTGGTGTCTTTCATGACAAACTATGGGCACCGCGGAAGTGGCTCATTGGACCACCTCTCAGTTTTGCACAGGGTGTATCGCTCCACCTTCTAGGCATGGTGACCAACGGTGTGTTTGATCGACACCCTAAACTTCAGATTGTTATTGGTCATCTTGGAGAACACTTGCCGTTCGATCTCTGGAGAATGTAGGTACTCAGCCAAACCTCATAATGTCCAGCAAATTAACATTGCGTCTCATAGTAATCATTGGTTCGAAGACGTAAAGAAACCGCTTGGACTGGAGTGCAAGAGGACCATTCGGGAGTACTTCAACGAGAATATCTGGATCACAACAAGTGGTCATTTCTCAACACCCACGCTGAAGTACTGTATAGAGGAGATCACCGACGCTCGAATACTGTTCTCGATTGACTACCCCTTTGAAAGCTTCGAAGACGCCTGCGAGTGGTACGACGCCATTGATCTCGAAGCGCAGCAGAAGCAGAGGATCGGAAGAGATAATGCCGTTGAGCTCTTTAAGCTGCATAAGCTTAATGGAAGCGTGTGATGCCGCAAAAAGCGATATCAGAAGCTTTTGATGGGCTGCCATATGTATCAAGGAAGTTTTTCACGTATGCAAATATCTACAAGATGAGGCGTCCTGACTTGACCTTTGTCATTGATTCTGTATGATCTATCATGTCATTGAGAAGTCATAGCGTTTCACGGCTTAGGAGATAATGTTCATTGGCGCTTGAGCCACATAGAAGTGGTATGCCCTGAGGACCATAATAAGCATGGATGCTTCGATGAGAGCATGACGGCGTCAAGACTGGGCATAATCATGTTTACGAGATCGACACATGTCTATGCTGCGTCTAGAGTCCTACCATATCCTAGATAAGCATGTGACGACCTGCTGAGCCATATGCCTTTGATGGGGTCTTTGCCTGCTATAGTCGTTCCAACGCTCGAAAGTTTTCTCGTCCAGGTTTACTTAGGACGTCTCGGGCTTGCGCCGTATCAGCAACTAGAAAACGATTGAACTGACTAGTCCTATCTGATAGCTGTTAGCTAGCCGACAAGTATCGTATCTCTCGTGTTGTGGTGCGAGCTCAAGTGGTTGTTTCATTTCTCCGCATGAGTATGCACCTCACGTTCAGAAGTATGTCTCGGACCGGAGCCCCTCTAGATCTACTTTGACTCGCTTATCTGTGAGCCTTATCCTACGGATGGTGCACGGGCCGAAGACAGCACTGGCAACCCGACACACACCTCAGTCACCAACCTGTCTGCAATCCAGGCTGTCCAGTCATAGAATTCGATGCCAGTCTCTATCACCAGAGTGATGCTCTTCCGATGATAAGCAAGGCCGTCGGAAGCAGTAAGTGCAGTATCTCGTCGCATCCGGCTGCCGCACAATGTACGCAACAGCGCTCGAGCCGACGACATGTTTGGTCCCAATCACTGCTATCAGTATCAGTATCAGTATTCACTGATGGTGCTAATGGCGAGATTCCATCGGTACATAATGTCTTGTAGACTTCTGAAGCTACGATACTGCTGCACAGCCTGCAACTCTTCTGTCTCAATCAACAATCGATTCTTGTGAAGATGTCACCCGCTACAGTCCTCCCCTCCCCCAAGTGGATATCTCTCGACGTCGCCGTCATTGGCGGTGGTATCGGAGGGCTATGTGCGGCGATCTCACTTCGAAGAGCTGGACATAAGGTCACCATTTATGAGAGGGCAGATTTCGCAGGTGAGGTAGGGGCGTCTATTTCATGTGCAGCGAATGGGACCCGGTGGCTGTAAGTTCTCTGAGCAACATCATGGCTCGATCTACGTGCATTCCACGCTCGGTAAGCTAATATCTTCTCAGCTCTGAATGGAAAGTGGATATTCCAAAAGGTGATCCGGTGAAGTTGCTCAACCTGATCAATCGAGACTGGAACAGTGGCGAACCCGTGTCTGAGTACGATCTGAATGACTACGAAGCGAAATGGGGTTATGCGTACTACATGTTCCACAGACAAAACATGCATCGTGTTCTTCTCGAGACTGCTACAGATGATGAAGGCGAGGGGCTTCCGGCAAAGCTGATTGTCAATCACAAATGTACCTCCATCGACGTCGAGACTGGTCGGGTCACTTTCGACAATGGCAGCTCAGTCTCTCATGATCTTGTCATCGGTGCCGATGGCATTGGATCGGCAGTTCGCAAGATTATCGGGATTGAGGTTGAGAAGAGACCTGCGGACTCGTCATGTCTGCACGCAAACGTCGATACCGACACCGCAGTGAAGATGGGGTTGGTTGACTACAGCCTGAACAACGCGATTGAGTATTGGGGCGGGCACCACAACCTCAACAAGATCGTTCTTTCACCATGCAACGGAGGAAAGCTTCTCTCGTACTATTGCTTCTTTCCACGTGCCAAGGGTGATTATGCCAACCAGAACTGGGATGCAGACGCACCGATCGAGGATCTTCTGTCCCCCTATCCGGACCTGGATAAGCAAGTGTACCACCACCTTGCGATATCGAAGGAGATCCGGCCATGGAGGTTATGGGTCCATCAGCCCTACTCACACTGGAATAAGGGTGTCGTGGCAATCATGGGCGACGCCGCACACCCTATGATGCCCGACCAAAGTCAGGGTGCATGCATGGCTATTGAAGATGCTGCATGTATTGGGCTTGTCTTCAGCAAAAGATACTTCGAAGGAGATATCCGGAAAGCATTGAAAGTGTATGAACAAATCCGACATCCACGGGCTTCGAAAGTGCAAGCCGCATCAGCGCGAGCCCGGGAGAACATCCACGAGCGGATTGGTATGTTTCTTCCTATGAAATCTGGTCAAGACAATGTGGCTAACAAGATCTTAGGTTTCTCGAGCAATGTGGACAATAAGCTGTACGATGTCAAGGATGAGCGACGCAAGCTCACCGTGGAAGAGATGAACACTTACCGGATGGAAGACGACATTGCGGGAAAGCTTGGAATGGGGCCTGACTTGCAGGGTCTGCCAGAAGGATTTCCCATTGCTGCTCCGCCATGATGGGACTTGCGTAGAACATGATATCAGGAATACTCGGGCGTTATGCTGTCATGACAGTCATACTCATTCATCAGTAGCGACATTGCTCAAAGCGTGGCCCCTGCTCTGGATGGAATTGCTTGCTGTGCATGTTCCATAATCCACTGCCTTGTCCTCGACAAGAGGTACCTTATTTTACATCACACATGTATGAGGTTTGATGGTGTTGTTTCTGTCAAGAGTCAGAACTCGTGACGTGATAGGTAGTGTCCTAATACTTTGTCAAGCACTCATGTGATGGTCATGTGACCAGCGCGTTCGCATGAACGTTTCGCAGCTGCTGTCCACCGTTGCGTTGGCGTATGGTCCACCGTACAGCACAACTTACTGTCGACGCTTCCGAAGATGTCTGTTGTAAGAGGACCCGGACGTCCGAGGCTCTACGACTGGGACGACAAACGAGACATCTGCTACGAACTCTTCGTCAACCAGAAGAAGACGGTTCCAGAAATAGTCACACACTTTGCCAATTTGTTCGGTGTCGACAAAAGCGAATTGCCTGCGTATGTCTCCTGCCTCAGTAATATGATCCTCCTCCACTGACTTTGAACCAGGGCTCGCCAGTTTCACCAGCAGTTCTCGCGAAAATGGCACTTTCCCGCTCGTCGGAGGAAGTTCCAACCGGAGAACGAGGCAGAAGTCCAGGCGCGGATTAAAGAGTTATGGGAGCAGAACAAGAACATGAAAGAGATAAAAGCGGACCTGGCTGCTGAAGGATGGGATCTGAACAACTACGAATTCAACAAGCTCCGCAAGAAGCTTGAGATCGACAATCGCATGAAGAAGGGTTTCCGGCAAAAGCGAGCACGAGAGGACGATGGCTTACAGACCGAAGATCAGCATGATCCCATTCAGCAGGAGCCCGCCCGGCCGCAAGTTCCCATTCATGCAGACGAGGTCGCCCCTGGATTCGTGCAAGGCCTCAGCGGTCCAGTTCCTGCTTTGTCGCCTGAAGAACAGGCCCGTCGTGCGGAAAGACTTGCCCAGATTCAGATGGAGAGTGACCAGAATCTTACTGCTCGGAAGCGTCGTCGTCGGATCCGAGGATTGGGTCACTTACCACCAGATGCGCCCGGCTCGCAACCCCGCTATGGCTCAGAAACGAGTTTGGACGAGTGTAAAGCGTTCCTTTCTCTTGACAACCCGCTATATGTCGCTGTGCGGAACGAGTTTCAGCTTATATGTGAGGCCAACAATATCGAGCGGAAAGCTACAGCACTTGCAGATCATCGATGGCAGAATGCAAAGGACCAGCTCGTACGAGAAAACATGCACCTCAGCGCGACGATGAATCCGTTGCAAGGCGACATGCAACGAAAGGAAGTGGCGCTAGATTGCATTTGCGCCGACGTAACTAAGCGTATGCGCACAATGAAGAAAGCCATCACAATCGCCGATGCGAACCGAGCTTTGGGACTAAATCCTATGTTGAGCAAGGAGGTTCGACGCGACTTCTACATCATTCTTGATGAGGATCACTTTACCACCAAGCTTGCATGTGGCGACGAGCACTGGGAGGAATTACGGCAAAAGTGGTTTGCGATGTCGCCGAAGTTACAGGAAGCATTACAAGAAGGCGATCAGTACAAGATGCGGTGCATCGATCTGCTCGCACGTGATGCTGCGAAACGTTACAGCGACGACTCTATCAAACGGGATCCGAGCAAGAAACAGCATCAGCTCGTGCATTACGGCCCGGGACCTGGAGCAGCCAGATTCAGAGTTGACGGCTTGACCAGGACAAGTAGACGGAATCAAAAAGATCTAGCTCAAGGGACTCCTAGCACGCCCACACCTCGCCAGGACACAATCAGCCGAGATAGTACCTCAGCTGTGGCGACTGCTGCTGCGGCTTCCGCTGCCACAGACTTCGCTCTTGCTACAACACATTCTCCGGCACCTATCGGCTCTACTATACCGCTCGATTATGCTGCTCTGGACCCAGCACTTACCGCATTGTATATGCAGCCGGTGCCACCTCCATCAACCCAACAACCTCGCCAAGCCACTTCTCGCTCACAAGCCCCATCAACCGCCGCAGCTTTGTCCTCGCCTGTATCTGCGTACTTCCGACTGTCCCCAGACTCCAACATCGTTGGCAACCACCCGCGCATGTGGCTTGGTAAATTGTCATCCAAATCAATCGCAGCATTACATGTTGGAGCTAGCTCAAAGGCAGCGGTAACACGCGTTACCAAAGTTCTTGGAATCGTCAAGAACGCTGATGGGCAGGAGGACAGCTGGGTCATCGACACTGACGAAGAACTGCAGGTTTACATGGAAGAAGCTGGGGAGAAGCTCACCTTTGTTGTTGCCCTCGAGGGCGGATATGCTTGAAAGAAATGCTAGAGGGCATGACCGTCTTTCGTAGTCCCTCTTTAGCCGCTGCATCATTACGGTATACATGTATGATTGCCACGCTGTGGTGAATGCCGTACGTGGTCTAAACAAGCTGGTAGCGACGCCGGAATCAGTGTATAAAGCGAGTGATTATTGGTGTCCTTCTGTAGATCTATCATCATCAAAGTTGCAATTCGAAGATTGCGCCATTATGTTAAATTGCATTGGAAGGCGTGAAGGAGTACAGCTATGAACTGTTGGAGCGTGCATGTGACAACACGGGCATGTCGAGAAAACACGTGATTCATCGGCAGGCAGTGAGAAACTCCCGAATTGTATCGTCATTTGTTGGCGACTTCCATCATTGTCGCAACACTTTTAAATTTGTTGCCTTGCCTCACTTCAGCGATGCTTTCGCTCACACGAAGGATATCATCATGAGCTCGGACACCCCGTTTGGAGGTGATGGAAGCGGCGCCTCTGGGTCCAGAGATGCTGGATCAAGCGGCAAACGACCAGTATACAACAGTCAACATGCGCCTGGCATAGGATACATGCAAGTCGGCACTGGCTCAACCTCCGAAAGCGCCGCGCGACTTCAAGCGATACTTGATGAGGACTCTGGCTATGGAGGAAGCGTCACCGCAGATGGGGTGGAGCAGGAATCATGGCACCCGGGCCTTTTGCAAGACCGGTTAGAGCCAGCAAGCATGCCTGGTTATGGCGACAACGACGCGACCACGGAAAACGAGCGAAGAGCACTTGCCAGCCATGTGCACCAACTTCATTACAACCAGAACCGTACCGCGCTTGGTCGAGCCATTAGCCAGACCGTAGAGTCCTTGAGGAAGTTGCAAGAGATGAACACCAAATGGCCTGCCCACTACCCCACCGTGAGGCGACCTCAGGAACGGGCCCCTGAAAGGAACGACATCAGACCTGGTATGCCGCACACGCAGTCTACCCTCGACAATAGCGCACTGATCCTGCCGCCAGCTCGTCCCATGGCACCGAAAAGAGCTGGCACGTCGCTTGGGGAGCTGCAATCACTAGCATCCAGCTCTACCCCGGCAACACAAGCGTCACCTCCCGAGCCCAGACTCGTTACTCCACAGCTTGCACGGGATTTCTCCGTGCTTAAAATCGAGCTTAAGATTGACGGTCTTCCTCAGAGTGAGATCGTCCATTCACTGGAAAAACAATCTATCGCTTCGCTGTTGGACAATCAAATCAACAACAGTATTCGGCACCTGTTTTCGCTTCGAGAACGTATCGAAGATACATCAAGCAAAGTACTTGTCACCGGAGATCTCAATGCTGGCAAGTCAACTTTCTGTAATGCTCTACTCAGACGTAAAATTCTACCAGAGGACCAACAGCCTTGCACCAGCATCTTCTGCGAGGTGCTGGACTGTCGGGAGAACGGAGGCGTCGAGGAGGTCCATGCGATTCCCCACGGGAATGTGTACGACCGCAACGATGAAAGCACATATCGCGTCTTCAATGTCGAACAGCTTGAGGACGTTGTCATAGACAGCGATCATTATAGCATGTGCAAAATCTATATCAAGGATATCCGACCAGTCGATCAATCATTATTGAATAACGGAGTAGTCGACATTGCTTTGATCGACGCCCCAGGCCTCAACAACGATTCAATAAAGACCACGGCCGTCTTTGCTAGACAGGAGGAGATCGATGTTGTGGTGTTCGTCGTGTCGGCCGCCAATCATTTCACCTTGTCTGCGAAGGAGTTCATCTTCAACGCCGCTCGCGAAAAAGCTTACATGTTCATGGTCGTGAACGGATTTGACAATATCCGAGATCAGAGACGATGTCAAGAGACGATTTTGAAGCAGATTGCCCATCTCAGTCCAGCTACTTTCAAAGAGTCCTCGGAACTGGTGCACTTTGTCTCTAGCAACGCCATTCCTATGGCTCCTCCAGGTGGCCCAGCTCCAGGTCCTGGAGGTTCAGGTAGCGGTAGCGCGGGCAGCGTGTCATTTGACAACGGCGATCCTTCAGATGACCATGGTGAACCCAGCGGACCTTCCAAGGGTAACGGCAAGGGAAAGCAGAGAGAAGCACAGAATGACTTTAACGAGCTTGAGTCCTCGCTACGGCGGTTTGTACTCGACAAGCGTGCCCGATCGAAGCTTGCGCCCGCGAAGACATATCTCCTCAACGTTCTCGGCGATCTGAGCACACTTGCCGGTGTGAACAAGGAAGTTGCTAGCAACGAGCTGAACCGCGTCACCCAAGAGCTCAATCAGCTTGAGCCTGTCTTTGAGAAGTCAAAGAAAGCAAGAACTGACGCAGATGAAGACGCATCGACTACGATTGAACAGATATCGAATGAGGTGTACGCGCTCACAAGAACCGCACTCAACTCCAAAATCTCACATATCACTGAATGTGACCTTGGGGTCGAGTATCCTGGATTATTTGGAGCCTACGCATTTGCAGATGATCTCAAGGATGCTATGCTCAATCAGGTCACGGAGACTGTCCGTTGGTGCGAAGAGAGAGCGCGCGAGAAGACGGTGCAAGGTGTGAACGGCATTAAATCACTTGGCCTGCTGCATCTTGGCGATCAATACGCAGATCTCACCTTCCGATCAGAAAAGATGTTCAAAAGTCGCAGGGACGCCCTCGCCAGGCAGGTTGATATCACAACAGAAGTATGGGATTTCTTCGATCTGAAGCTTTGGGAGAAGCAGGAGAAGATGGCAGGTACCAGCGTTGCCATGACCCTTGCAGGCGTTGCAGGCTCCCGCATCATTGGGGGTGTGGGCTGGTTCGACGGAGCTCTTACCGCCACGAAGATTGTGGGTACCAACAATGCGCGAAGGATGATCGTGCCAGGACTGATATTGGCCGGTAAGTACATTCTCGTCATTGGCAAATGTGTCGCAGTACTGACAGGAATTCCAGTTGCCCTGACAATGTCCTATGCCGTCTCTCAAATCCCCCACTCCCTCCCTAGACGGCTCAGCAGCAAGTTGTCTGCACAGTTGGCTGAGCTCGACTATACACACACCAACGCGAACCGGATTGGTTCGGAAGTACGTCGGGCTCTGAAATACCCCGCCGATAAGTTGCGGGAAGGTCTCCAGCGTAGCGTAGAAGACCTCCAGGAGAAGAGGAAAGAAACCGCCAAAGTCCAGTACGAGTCTGAAGTGGCGCGGAAGTATTTCAGTAATCTCATGAGGGAGAGCAGCGATATTCGCAGCCGGGTGGAACGCGTGGACCTGGAAGGTGCCGGTCCGGGTGTTGCGCCGAGCTACAACATGTAAAAAGCAGCCCTGAGAAAGCTGTCGTTGAAGAAATATCTGGTCCGTCGACTTTATTATGATGACTCCATCATCCACATTCACCTCTTATATACCACTTTATTCATCTCGCCTCTGATGATCACGAGAGCGTTCTATACTCCAGTCTGGTTGCGTAAATACAGCTGTAACAGTATCGACATCACTTACTATCCTTTTATATCATGACCTTTCGATGAACGCACATTCCATTCTAAAGCACTCTATTGTCTAACGCATTTTGTCACTTGCTCTTGCTCGGAATTCTTTCCATCGAGCTCCACCTCGACCCAATCGCCAAATCGTTCTTCGTCCTCGAGCTTGGACAGAGAGGAGGTCAACATCTTCATCACCACTAAGTTCACTTCTATGATGACAAGCACGGTTCCACCTCTATCGTCTTCGTTCCGACCATCGCAAGAGCCGTAAAGGCCATGACCAGTAGCTCAAATCCACGCAGTGTGACAGACACGAGGTCCTGGTCTTAGCGCCCCTAGATGTATCCCCTGGATGTTCCCATGTCCCTGCATTATTTGGGCCGCACATCATCCTGAGATTCACCGTGCAGGTGCCGCTGTACCGAGTTACTTTTACGCAATCTCGCTTTGGCAGAAACCAGTAAGCAGCTGACTGAGACTGGTTGATGTCGGCATGCAATTTGGTTTCGAGGAATCCTCCACCCAACATCCCCGGAAAGCAGCCGTGCGTGCCTCGGATCCCCGTTGGTGCCCCGAGCGTCTGTGCTTCCTTGACGACTACATCCAGTTCAGGAGGGGAAACAGACTTCGGTGTACTGTATACTTTACTGTGTTGGCCGTTGGAGGAATGATTTGTGATTCAGATGCTGTGGACCGGAATCTTTGTAGCATTGTCGCTGCACATATGTATCTAGTCCCTTCGGTCGAATAATGAACGCGCTTTGATTGTTACCATTACTCTATTGATAATGTTCTCGTCGATATGGGCGCTGCCCTCGTTGGCATTGCTAGTCAATGCGTTGCAACCACACATTCATGGAGAAATCGATATCCCTGCTGTGGACGCCGATATCCACGTCATGCTCGAGCAATATCATGAGTACGCGATGCTGCACAAAGGATCATCGCTCATCGTAGGTCTTACAGTATAGCTGATGCGCATCCACTAGATACACCAAGTATCCAGGTCCATCGCCGACATACTGGAATCATCATCACCATCATCCTCCTCGTCCCACTATGTCTGTTGCGCCAAAACCCAGTGACCAATGCTCGTACTGGATGGAGGACATCGCCCACCAAGGCATCGCGGCTTTCAATGCGAACCCGGCCAGTTACCAGGTCTTCCGCAACGTCAAGGACTTTGGCGCCAAAGGTGACGGGGTGACTGATGATACAGACGCCATCAACAATGCGATTTCGTCCGGTGGTAGATGCGGTCCTGGAACATGTAGCTCCACCACTGTTACACCTGCGGTCGTCTACTTCCCACAGGGCACGTACATGATCAACTCCAGCATCATCGATTTCTACTATACCCAACTGGTTGGCAATCCGAACTGCCTCCCCGTCATCCGTGCCTTTGCCACCTTTTCTGGCGCCAACGGCTTTGGTCTCATCGACGGCGACAAGTACGGTCCTGGTGGTGTGCTGTCCTTCGGGGCTACCAACGTCTTCTGGCGACAGATCCGCAACTTCATTATCGACATGACTTTGATCCCAGCCTCGAGTGCAGCAACTGGTGTTCATTGGCCGACCGGCCAAGCGACGAGTCTCCAGAACGTGGTGTTCGAGATGAGCAGTGCGAACGGGACGCAACACCAGGGTCTGTTTATTGAATCTGGTTCGGGTGGGTTCATGAATGACCTGACTTTCAATGGCGGGTTGAGCGGTGCAGTACTGGGTAACCAGCAGTTTACAGTGAGCTTCGCCACATCATCTTGTTCAATTCTGCAAATTGCGCTGACACTTGGGAAAGATGAGGAATCTAGAGTTCAACGGCTGTGGTACTGCGATATCACAATTGTACAGTTGGGGCTGGACATACAAGTCGTGAGTGACACACTGCTTCCGCCAGCCTTAACCTCAGCTGATCTTCTGGCCCTAGGATCTCGATCAACAACTGTGGCGTCGGTCTCAACATTTCGAATGGTGGCCGACTTGCCCAGTCGGTTGGTTCAATCACCTTGCTTGACTCTGACATCAGCAATACCCCTATTGGAATCTCGACTGCTCACGACTCGACCTCTCAACCACCCGCGGCAGGCTCGGTCATCCTAGAGAACATCAAGCTCAGCAATGTCAGTGTTGCGGTGCAAGGTCCGAATAACGTTGTAGCCCTAGCTGGCACTCAGTCGACCACGGTGATTGCTGCATGGGGCGAGGGGCACAGCTACACACCCCAGGGACCCAACAACTTCGAAGGATCAATCACGCCCAACTCACGACCGGCTAGTCTACTACAGCCCGATGGAAAGTACTATGAACGTTCAAAGCCACAATACGAGAAAGTTCCGCTGAGCGGATTCCTGTCTGCGAGAAACCTTGGCGCCACGGGTGATGGTCACACTGATGACACAAAGGCATTACAGCACGCGATCGTGACCGCTGCGAAGGAACGAAAGATACTCTATCTTGATCATGGCGACTACCTGGTCTCCGGAACAATCTACATTCCGGCTGGTTCTAAGATCGTCGGCGAGTCGTACTCTGTCATCCTTTCCACCGGTCACTTCTTCAACGACTTAAGCAACCCGAAACCTGTTGTGCAGGTTGGTAAGTCTGGGGAGAAAGGTTCCATCGAATGGTCAGACTGTATCGTTAGCACCCAAGGTCAGCAGAGGGGTGCTGTACTCATAGAGTACAACCTGCAGTCATCCTCGAGCTCACCATCTGGACTTTGGGATGTGCATACCCGTGTTGGCGGATTTGCAGGCTCCAACCTCCAGCTCCCTCAATGTCCTACCACCCCGGATGTGACAGTCACAGCCGACAACCTTGACCAGGATTGCATTGCTGCGTTCCTATTGATGCATGTGACCAAGACTTCCACCGGCCTTTACTTAGAGAATGTCTGGCTATGGGTTGCTGATCACGATGTTGAGGACCCGTTGTTAACGCAGATCACGATATATGCTGGACGTGGTCTACTGATCGAGAGCGAAGCTGGTCCAAACTGGCTTGTGGGAACTGCAGTCGAGCACTGCACTTTGTATCAGTATCAATTCGTGAATGCCAAGAATGTGTTTGCAGGCCAGGTAAGCATCTTGCTTTGCTTATCATATCATCGCGCATAGCACTGACAGATCCAGATCCAAACCGAGACACCATACTACCAACCCAACCCCTCCGCACCCTTACCATTCCCCCACGTCGCCAGCCTGAACGACCCGACATTTTCCGCCAACAGCGTCGTGAACGCTAGCCCCAACGCCGATGCCTGGGGTCTGCGTATCGTCAATTCCGACACGTTGCTTTTCTATGGCGTCGGTCTCTACAGCTTCTTCAACAACTACAGCGTGAGCTGCTCTAATCAGGGCAATGGCGAGACGTGTCAGAACCGCATCTTCGAGCTGGACGCGGCGAGCAAGCGGATTTCCCTTTATAATTTGAACACCGTCGGCACGCATAACATGATCGTCCTTGATGGGACGGATGTGGCTTTCTATGGCGACAATTTGGATGGGTTCATTGACACTGTTGCACTGTTTCGATCGGGTTGATGGAGATCTGGATATTTACCGTCAAAATCACACTTCGAGCATCTGTTGTAACTCAAAATTGATCATCAGAGCGACTATATATTTTACTTACGCTGCACTGATCTACATGTCGCTCTCGAATGCATCGGTAGTACATACTTTGTTACTGATACCATTCATTTCTATGTGTACCTCCGATAAATCTGTGTGGAAAGGATGAAGTCCCTACGACCAAACGACAAAGCCGAGGTGGGCATGCGCACACCTCAGAAACCACGACCTCTCTCCATAGCTCTACATAACTAAAATCAATCGACACATACCTCAGTGTCGCAGGCCCCCAGTTGAATTTCTACATGTAACATTATCAAGTAATGCCGACCAGAATCCTCCTCATCGGTGCCGGCGCGATCGGCGCATTCTACGGCTCTCGTCTCGCCTGCGTCGCCAACACCGCCGTCTCAGCGCTGTGCCGATCGAACTACAAAGCCGTCAAGGCGAATGGGTTCAAAGTCACCAGCCCAAAGTACGGCGAGACGACGTTTCAGCCCGAACATACCTTTGGGAGTCCTGATGAGGCGCGGCAAGCAGGCATCAGTTGGGACTATCTGCTCGTCGCCACCAAGGCGTTGCCTGATGTGAGTGATGACAGCACTCTGCTGGAAGGGTTAGTGGGACCGCACACCAGTATTGTGCTTGTACAGAACGGCCTGGGTGTCGAGGAGCCGTATCGTCGACGCTTTCCAGAGACGGTCATCCTGTCGGCCGTCACGATCGCGTCGGCCGCCCAGCCTAACCATGGCCATATCGTCCATAACCGTTGGACGAGAATCTCGATCGGACCATATCTCCCTCATCTCGACAACCCGTCGTCGACATCAAACACAGCAGCCGACGAGAAAGCGCATGCGCAAAACGCCCGCTTCGTCGAGCTGCTGCAAGCCGGCGGCATCAAAGACGCCGAGCGCTACGACCACGCCGGCCTGCAGTTCGTGCGCTGGCACAAGATCGCCATCAACGCGGCCATGAACCCGTCTTCGGTGCTTTCCGGCGGCACGGGCAATCAGGAGATGGCGAGCGACCCGGAGCTGGCGCGACATCTGCTCGGCGTCATGAATGAAGTGCTCGAGACGGCGCCGCAGGTGCTCGGCCAGCCGTTACCGGGCAAGCTGGCGACGGCGCAGCAGATCCTCGAGTCGACGAAGCGGAATCGTAGTGGGAGCAAGCCGAGTATGCAGATCGATTGGGAGAAGGGCGCGCGGTTGGAGCTGGAGGTGATCTTGGGAAACCCGATCCGGTTGGCGAGGGAGAAGGGCTTGGAGATGCCGCGATTGCAGGCTATGTATGCTATGTTGAAGAAGGCGCAGGGTAATCGGGAGGCGCAGAAGGGGAGCAAATTGTGAGGGCAGTCGTATGTTTTTTCGCCTGGCGTGATTACGATGCAATGAAAACTGCCTGACTGTAGAATGGCAAGGTTCTAAGGACATTGTAACATAGTCTCCTGGGGTTGATCGCACGATCTAGTCAACCATGGCACTCAACTTTGATCACGACGCTGAGCTCAAGTCATATACAGCAAAACTCGGCCAAACAAGCAATCAATGCTTGCCTTTGGCGAAAGCTGTGAAGTGACAAGACAATGTCATTTTTGGCTGAGTCAACGTTCGCATCGAGCATGAGCGGTGTTTAATGGGAGAAAGGAATAGGACATCCCAAGATTACTTCGCAGTGCGGCCAGTCAAGATCTAGCTGCTGATCCCACCGACGGAATGAAGAAGTGACGGGTTGTGTTTTGAAAAGGTTTCGGGGTGTCGTGGGATGAAGCCGCGACTTTCAACGCGCAACGGGGAATGGAGTTAGAGGCTGTAGAAGCATGAGGTGAGCAAGGACTAATCTTGAATCTCAATCATCCCCCCCAATACTAGCAGCCTAACACCTGTTTCGTGATTCGTGCCCTCATGTTCCATCGGAAATCCTAGTCCTTCTCATCTTCTACGCATCTGCAGGATACCATACACCAGCGGCGCTGCCGTTCATACCCAGGTCTGTCACCAGATTCTCCTTACTTACGTACCCATCCAGTACCGGCTCCAAAGCATCCGCGCTTACCTTCAAGCCATGCTCATACGTTGCTCCGAAGTAGTGCGCCTTTGTATGACCGTCCACAGACTCTTTCTTGAGCCACCGCTTGTGCGCCTTCAGGTCGCCTTCGTCACCTTCTGGATCTGGCTGGCCAGCGAATCCACCACTGTTTCTCCCCTTCATTTGCAGACGGACTCCTTGCACACTCTCCCTGCTAGGATCACGGTCCATGAAGTTGTGTGGCACAAACATCACACTGCTAGCGCTAGTGTGCATGAGGGTGTTAGGAATATCGCCGGAATGGGGAATGTGGTGAGCGCCGAGGTTAAAGTAGACCACCAAATCGCCGTCATAGTGCGTGTCTGGCGCACCATGCTCGAGACTTTCGTGATCGGCCATCTTAGTGAAGTCGATGATGGGGTCTTTCGGAGAGAAGAAATTGAGAGGATCGGCGCTACGAGGTTCGGTGTCCTTGCGCTGTAGCACCCACAGATCTCGTTCCGCCCATCTTGCACTATCTCCGAGCGTGGTGGAGTTCAGAATCGTCAAGTGAGGCGTCGAACCCATACCTGTACCAGACGTGATGCGATATCCTTTCCTCTCCCCCCACGCATTCTTTTCCGTGGCCGAATAGACGAGGTAAAACTCTCCGGAGTTCTTTGGCCAGTCGATCCCACTCTCTTGGTTGACCGCATACTCGACCAAGTGCATTGTGTTACGCTCCTTGACCTCTGGCAGATCCCAAGGATAGGACTTGGTCATAGGCTCCAGGGAAAAACGCACCATGTCATTGACGGGTCCCGCCACGTCAAGATCTGGTTGAGTTAGCAATGGAGATGGGCGAAAAGCAATGCTTTGATACTTACCGGCCTTGAAATTGATAACATGATCATGCATACTGCTTGACAACGCATCATGAATGCGGTGTCCATACTCATCTTCGCTCTCATCATTCTCTGCTCTGAAGAATGCGCCGAAGATGTAACCGCTCGCTCTCACTTTGACTTCCAAAGTCCCGTCCAGGTAGAAGATATAGTCAATGGTGTAATCATAATTGCCAACTGTCGACACTGATCGCACAACGAGGAACGTATTTCGAGAGACCGTAACGGAATACTGTGCCGTGTGTCTCGATAGCAGATGCTCAGCCGTGAACTCGAAGATGCAGGCGCTGTTCGGCATTGTTTGAGTCTCATACGACATGTGGAACTGAACATCAAGATAATCGGCGTAAGCAGGACAGTCATAGCCTGGGACCAGCTCAAAGGCATTCTTCCCCATCCCGAAGAATGTATCGAGGAACTCCAGCCCGCCTTGCAGGGGATCGTCACCGGCATAATGGGCCATCGCCTCCTGTAGGCCAAGTTCGTACATCACTCTCTGCCCCTTGAACTTGATGTCAAACAAGCTGATACCAGTAGCTTGCGAGGAGGTGATGTAGAACTCGAAGCCGAACCATGAGACATACTTTTCTTTCTTATCGAGCTTGTACCTTGGCCCGTATGGCTGCACTGTGACTGGAGGCGGCAACTCTCTTCCTTCTGGGCTAGATTCGAAATCTTCCGTATCTGTCCATGGACCATCAAGATTGGGTGGAGTACGCTTAAATTCTGAGGTACCCAAGGCATCCCTGAAAGCTTGCTCATTCTCGTACGTGATGCCATTGTAGTACCATTGACCTACGGTCCACTTTTCCATGTCCGCATCTCCTGCGTACACTTTGACGTAAATGCCTTGTGGAAGGATCGAACGCGCCCCAGATCCATATCCTGGTCGGTAGAATTGCATCCATAACACCATTCCACCGGTCTCAATGCGAGTGGCGCGTGGAATCACTGCCAAGCCATTCGGATCCCCTCGATTCGCACGACTGGCAGAAGTTCCAAGAAGGTCCTGCGTGATGTCTGACACATTTTCGGCAATTCCAAGCGCATAATCCAAGAGAGTCACGAAGTCAAAGACGGGATTCGCTACACTGTGACGTCCACTGTTAAAAGTGTATAACAAAGGCAGGATCTTGGTCTCGGAGGATACAGGCAGAGGGCCGGCCATGTAGTACTCCAGATACGGTCCATCATCACGATTCACAGAGAGCACCACCTTCGCCCACCTGTCCGGTGGCTGACCGTCTTCATAGAGATATGAGATGGCGTCACTCTTATTGGGTCGCAAAGCTTCCACTTGTAGTATGAAGTTGTCTTTTGCGCTGTTCGGACGTTTCGTCAAGTTGAGATTTTTGTATTCCTTCAGAATGAAATCATTGACCTCAAATGCTTCTTTCTCGGTCAGTTCGGCCCAAATATTGAGCTTTTCAGCTGTGAAGTGGGTGACCGTATCGCCCGCATGGCTGATGACATTCGAGGCGAATTGAGGAGAAGAAGTGAAGAACGTAGCTAGAAGGGCGAGAAGAAGAAAGGAGGAAAGGACAACTACGAGCCTGTACCGGAACGAATCCATAGCTACAGTTGAAGAAGAGCAAGCGATTCAAAGCCCTTGAGACGGCCTGGAGGTGAGGTGTAGCATGAATGTATATCATCTGCGTGTCAGATCATCAGCCACACATCCACTGATAAGGCTATACCTGCCTAGTCAGGAAGGTTGTTGTGCCACCTCAGTTCTACTGTGGTGTAATCGCATACATCATGACGATGACAACAAGGTTTACCTAACGAACTGTGACTTGCGCACGAAAAGCTATTTCGCACTCGAGCAGTATCATAGTATGGTCCTGGTCGTTCTGCAGCAATACAAAGACCCCTCCTTCTCTGCTCTTAGCTAGCAAGTCTGCTTTGCATCTCTTGTGGTTTGGGCAAGGCCGTTTGTCCCGGACTCTGCGGCTAGAGTGCAGTACCGAGAGCGAGATCCGACGGCTGGCATCGTCGTGTCTGCCCTCGATGAGATGAACTTCGGCGTGAGATGTACACACCCAGCATTGAAGCTGAAAGATGAGAATTTGCATGTCCGGGTGAAGAAATGCGGTCGCGTAGAACGTATCTGGTAGGTCAGGATTCCACTTCTGGTGAAATATGCTTGCTGCCATGCCTTCGTTCGTCAGGGTTAGGAGATAAAGGACCACGACATAAGTATCAAGGATGAAGGGACACAGGAAGCGTTAGGGCAGTCCGCCATTCTATCGGGAACAGACTTCAGCAATGCGGAAGCCATGTCAGTTGTAAAGTAGTAGGGACAGAATGTTGATCTGAGAGAAAGAGTGTCTTTTTCATGCATCAAACTCATATGAACCTTTACCTCGAACCGCATCAGCGCACTCAAGAGTTTGATCAGAGTATTATACATTATGTTAGTGTAGATATATGCTATTAATGAGACGAGTCTGATCCAGCACTCGAAGAGGCCCAGCCAACAGAGTAAGACAAACAGATTGTCCTTGACCTCGACCAACGACGTCTGTGTGAGATGTCCCGTCAATTCAGGAAAGATGCTAGTACTATCGCAGGGCGAACGGCACCGTACGCATCACCAAATCCTGTATGGTCTTGGCCGGGCAATCAGGTCAACGAGAACATAGGGGGATGGTAGGATAGTTCCCAATTCAGCTCGGGGGTCCCAAAACCTTCATGTTCGATGGTCGCAACGGCTTCCTTGCATATGTGATCGGGATTACGGAAGACGCGGCCGGCTGTGTTCTCGGCGTTTGTGACGATAGTACACAAGAGTTTTTTATGCGTAAAAGGCAGTGCGCTGGCCAGCCTTTGCAGAAGAGCACCCCACAGCATTCCGAATATGTGCACTTGAATAAAGCGTAGAACCCTGATGGTAGGTGCGACGTCAGAGAACAGCTGCTGCAAGTCGGCGTATTCCACGGGTAGATAGGACAAAGCCAATGTTTCCAGTGAAGGAAAGTACGTCATAGGAATGGTCTTCAGTATGCCGGTATTGTGTGCGTTCGCGACCATGGCGACGCCATCGGAATTTGTGTGAAGACTCAGATGTCTCATGGATGAAGCTCCATGCAGGATCCGGCCAAGGGGCGCATTGGCGAGGGTTTGGAACCCCGTTCTCATGTCCAGCATCGGGCCAACGTCGAACTTGAGTTCCAGGTGATTTATCCCACGAGAACAGATTTCTCCAAGATTCTCTATCAGTCTGTTGTCCACCCTATCAGCATCGCCGGAGAAGAATTCAAACGGTAGACCAGATTGAGCATCGTCGCCGGTGTCTACAATAAGTTTCTCGACAGCGAAATGGGTAGCAGCCAATGCATTGACCACTATTCGAAATCCCCGCCAAGTCTCGCCGGGAAATAGAGAAGTGTCGCGTCGAGATCCACCTTGAGCCTGTGGTGCACCTTGAGGCTGTAAGTCAGGTTGGTCGTCCTCATAACGCTGCATCATCGGTGGGTACAGAGGCGTATCATGCCAAGGTACGCCCCACGACCGCATATCAACTTGGTCTCCATAAATTCGCATCATTGGGGTTTGGTAGGCGTCATCAATACGATCAGTGATGACTGTTCGTCTGAGATTGAGAAAACGAGGCAGTAATTCCCTTAGTGTGTCGCTGTGTAGATCACGCCGGATGATACTCGCTTGTTCTTCGCGAAGGAAGGCGTGGGAGTCATCGTGAGACTCTGAAGGCCCCGAACTCTGCGTCAACCCCTGCGCAGAAAATTCGGAGCTGACTTCGCCAAAGCGCTCTTCATCGGTCGCAAAGTGTGCGTCTTGCCACACGAGTTCCTCAACTGTCACGGCCCACTTTCGTCGCTTTGCCACAGCGCGAAACGCCGAAAGGTCTTCCGAATTAGCAGCAATGAATACTCGCTTAAAAGACAACACGGAAGCTGTGCAAAAACGTCTGCTCGTGAGCCGCAGGCTTTTGTTCTCTACGTTGGTCAAATATTGCGAGATCTGTATGATGAGCTCGTCCGGTAGCTTGGTGATGTGACAGAGATCTTGTTCAGCCATGACGAGTAGCGTTGCGGTAGAATGACAGTTGTTGAGGCAGGTGTTGTAGACTGTGTTGCGCTGTGTCGTTGTACTGAATTTCGAAACATTTGGCTGGGCGGGTGCGAAGCATATATACCTAGCACCTCCCGACATTCACACCTGCATCAGTGCATAGCATGTGTAACCTGAGGTGGACAACATTTGAGCTGTCCACTAATGCCATCACCCGTGCCTCTCTCTCTGGACATGAGCTGTATTTGACAACTGTCAAAGTTAGTTGCAAAATGGTATGCGGTGAGGCTGTGTAATGTAGCCATCACAAAAGGAGTCAGTCGTATACCCTCTCAGCATACAATACATCCCCATTGTCCGGACTCAGCCGTCTTCTCCAATTCAGCAACTCTTTCTTCCACCCGTCGAACGCCCTTTTCGAAATCACCCACCCCTGCCTCCACATCCTCTACTCGACTCCTGAGTCCTCCAATCTCGTACTCCAGCTTCGCGGCTAAAGTCTCAACCTCGCGTCCGGCTTCTTCGAAGCGATCTTTCTGGTCTCGCAAGGTGGCTTCGGTGTTGGCATGTAACCAATTGAAGTGCTCGCTATGCGGATCATACATAGACTCGAGGTTACTGTGCTCTTCGTCGGCCTGCGTAAGAAGCAATCGCAAGCTGGCCAATTGATGCCCCGTCCATGCCATCGTCTCAGAGGTGAGCCCGCTAATCAATGAGTTGATTCGCTTTGCATCCTCCGATATCAGGTTTTGTTCTGCTAGCTGGGTTCTCAGATCCTTGAAGTGCGATAGGCTGTCATCTACAGTGACGTCTTCCCATGTCAGCACACTGTCCTCGGCCATGCTAAAGCTCAGGTGGCGAGGATGAGCATCGGCCGTGCTTTCCAAAGTGGCTGCAATGAAATGGCTGGTCGACACCGTGCGGCGGAGAAGGTTGCCGACGTTTTGCTCAATCTCAACATCTGTCTGAGCAGCTTTACCATGTTCTGGATCACCATCGATCGACCCCGCAACTGAAGGTTCTGCTGTGACATGGTTGGAGAGTCTGTCGGACGGCCCGTCCGTCTCGGAGTTTTGCGCCGTACTGTTCGTACGCGCAGTTTCCTCGTGCACCACTTCATCACTTTGGGACTCCAGAATTGTTGGCGTAGTTTCGTGGTTCTCATTCGTTCTACTTGGCTCGGGATCTGTTGCTGCTCGTTGGGGTGGATTTGAGATCGTTGCATCGAGTGGTTGATCTCGCTGGGGGGACTTTGGACTACTTGGACTGCTGAGTGTCGATGAATGTGCCCGGCGAAATTGAGGGTGCCTGCGTTTCGAAGACTCCTCGGTCGGCGTTCTCGGCGGTTCTTCCATAGAGTGCTTGTGATGGTGACTTCTGAACCCAACAGCATCCCTCAACTTCCCAATGCCAGCTTTTGCTTCTTGCTTCAGACCGGTCGTACGCTTGTTCACTCCACCTGCTTGCAGGTCTTCTTCCTCACTTTCACTTCTGTTATGTCCAGGTGGGGATGCCATGTCATCATACTCATCGAATGTGCCCTTCGGAATGTTCTCCACGGTCGACTTCCGAGCTGTCCATGAGTACCCACCATGCTCATCGGGCTTGAATATGAGGGCACCCTTGCCTTGGGCCATGCCAACTTGTTCGCCATCCTTCGACTTCTTCATGGGCTTCCCAAGCCATAGCCACTTGCAGCGCTCACCATACACGAGATGAACGAACCGCTCGATGTTACAAGTCTCGATGTCGGCTATGCCGGCTTTATCTCTGCGCCCAACTGCATCCATGACCATTTCTCCGCCTTTACCGCTCAACTCGGCGACGGTAGACTTCACTGCTTTCGGAAGTGTGAAGCCTTCACTATTCGCTGTTTTCTGTGTAGCCTTTTGTAGACGTTCTAGAGTCTTGCGATCAAGTCGACGTGTTTTGTCAATGCCTCGCTGCTTTTGGAAATGGCCGATGCCCCGTTTCATGGCCTCCACGTCGAAAGCGTCCTTATTCACCGGCGCATTCAGCGAATGGAGTCGGTTTCGTGCCCCCATCAAAAGACCGAGCAATCCGGCCACTGTCGTAGGTCCGAGGATACCGTCCTGTGGTTCTATGTCGTACTGATCATTCCCAATCTCGATCCACCAATCATTGATCGCACGTTCGGTAACGTCACAGAGCAGACCATCCGCATAATCAATTTCAAGCTTCCCAAAAAGCATCAAAGCTGACTGGCACAGCTTCACGAGCTCTATCACAGATCTGTACACATCGTTTTTGTCGGACACCCGATAGAGCTGGTGGAATTTTGCGACTGTCGACGATGCTGGAGGGGTCAGTGCCAATCCTACTCGGCCGGAGCAGCCGAGTCGCTTCATATTCTCGTTCACAAAGAACTCAAAGCGATGTTTGCGCAAGTCCCCGTCCGGCACATGAATGACGGTAAGCGAGGACGGGAAGCTTGCGAGGTTGGTGACCATGAGGATTCCGAGATCAGTCTGTCTTCTGATGGCGTGGTAGTGATTCAGTGCTCTAAAATACACTCGCAGGCGTGCAGACCAGACGGTCTCATCAGTAGGAACACTGAGAACGCTGACCACGACTTGATGAGAGGGGTCGCCGGTATATGTCGAAATGACCATAGTCGGGTGAGTTCGCGATGTAGTCCATTGCTCAACGACATAACACTCATAACCCTTGAGCTCTCGCCGTCGTTCCAATACTGTTGTCGACGGGTCCTCTTCCAGGTATCGGAACGCGATGGGATCTGTCAACACAAAGCGTTGATACTCTGAGTCTCCCGTTGACTTTTCCTTTCCGGGTGCGGGTTTGGGCTGAGCTGGATATTCGTCCATTCCTGCTGTTGGCGTACGCCCGCTATGTGGTGCAGTATGAGGTCGAGCCATAGTCGTGCTAAGCCGAAGAGGCTGCGGCTTACCAGCTCCTGTGGGATTCGAAGAAGACATCTGATCCAGGACGTGAATGATCTTTCTTCACGGATTGAAGTCACATGCCCATAGAGAAAGAGTTGAGGCGTGGCCAAGGAGCCATATGGTATGCATCATTCGGGCATGAGTTGACAGCTCGTTGGTCTCATCCTGCTTTTTCTGAGGAACAAGATCTCCTACAGCAAGCTGGTCGACTTTGACACTATTGTCAGTTGATGATTCGATCGTATCTTGTTCTTTGGGAGCGCGATCATTCACTACACGCCCAAGTAGGGAACCTCGGGAGACGCGAAGTGCTAGAGCTATCGATAGCAATGCGCCACCACAGCCACAGTACAGATCAAGCTCCAAGTCGCTGATCAAGGTACACTCGCAAGCATCACGAGGTCCTTGGTATGAGGACTGTGGAGTAGAAAGACTCATAGTACTACGCCGAGTCTATCTGTACGACATTCCCAAAAGGTTTACGAACCGTGAACTTGTTGTCGACAGTTCCAACCACAACCTTTCTACCAACAGCGAACACACCATGGAAGCGATCTTGCAAGCACACGAGCAACTAGAGAGAAAAGGGAACCTGTCCAAAGCAGTCGAAGACGTCCAAAAGCTCATTGATTTGCTCGAAACCACACGCGATGTCGTCGCGGCAGATCCGCGGTCAGCCGCCCTTCACATGGCGAAGCTCAAATCGCCGGTTAAGCAAGCATTCGAGAAGATCGAGGATGATTTGAAAGACGTCAACAAAGGCCTGAATCAATATCAAAAGGCGCTCAAGGACAAATTCAAGACAGCCGCGCTTCCAACAGCGACCAACGATGCCCTCTCAAGTCAACCGAACCTGATCAACCGAGCAATCGCGATGCACTTGCTGCGCGAGGGCAAGTTCGACGTCGCCAGCACGTTCGTCAATGAGGTGAATGCGAAGATGGAGCCGCGGCAAGAGCTGAAGGGATGCATAGACGCTGCGCGAGACAGCTGGTCGCAGGATTTTATCCATCCGATGGCCATGACGAAGGGTAGCGATGGGCACGGGCACCTACAGAACCAGTTCTCGGAGATGTACAACATCCTAGATTGCTTACGGAACCAGCACGATCTCGGGCCTGCAATTTCATGGGCACAAGAGCACAGCCGGGAGCTGGAGAACAAAGGTTCGAACCTCGAATTCGAGCTCAGCAGATTGAAATTCGTGGAGCTGTTCGCCGCACAAGACCACATGTCGGACGATCTAGAAGATGGTCCTGTGCAAGCCATGGCATACGCGAGACACACATTTCCCGCATTTGGCCCGCGCTACATGCAGGAGATCTCGAGCTTGACGGCCTCTCTTTTCTTCTATTCCAATCTGGGCGACTCGCCGTATAGATCTCTGTTCTACAATCAAGGCGTATGGGAGGAAGTCAGCGCGTCCTTCACCCGTGAATTCTGCGGCCTGCTCGGTCTTTCCGAAAAGTCGCCGTTGTACACCGCCGTGACAGCGGGCGGTATCGCGCTGCCCGTGCTGGAGAAGGTCGAGCGCGTGATGGCGCAGACTCGTGGGCAATGGACGTCTGTGAACGAACTGCCGGTCGAGACACCGCTACCACCTGGCTTCATGTTCCATTCGATCTTCGTATGTCCGGTAAGTAAAGAGCAGGCTACGGACGACAACCCTCCCATGATGTTGCCATGCGGCCATGTCATCGCGAGGGAGAGTCTCGATGCGCATAGTAGAGGCAAAAGCCGGATGAAATGTCCGTATTGCCCGAACGAAAGCCAGCCGAAGGAGGCGAAGAGAGTGTATGTATAGATAATATGCTCTATCTATAACGACTTGGATGATTTTGTAATTAAATGTCTGCGTTCAGACTATTGTTCTGCTCAAGATTGTTCCAAGCTTGCAGACAAGGCATGCATCCTCCTTGTACAGATCCCCAGAAGCTGCATCGTGACAGAGACTGAGAGTTGCAGAAAACTTGCATATGAACGTTGAGACCGCTCCACTGTACAGATGGATAACTGGTCAGATTGTAATGACTGATTTACATTTAGTACCTCAATCTCGTTACCTCTTGATTCAGCAGGCCTCAAACTCCAGCATCTCCAGTCATCAACCTCCCCGTTCCAGAGTGCCTCACAACAACACATCTCCAGCTCTAACTCTGATGCTTCTTAACCGCCGCCCACATCGTCTCGTCCGTTTCAACTCTGACCTCCTTCGTCGTATCGAGCTCATTGAACCGACGCAGATCCATGTCCTTAGCCAGCAGCGGGATGACATACTTATCAAATGTTTGCCAGTATGGGTTCTCGAGATGGTATCTTTGCGTAACATTACGACCAGATCAGTCTCATTCCGTTCGATGAAGTAGCGTCAGGGTGCTCGCGACTGTATTTTTAATGCGGCGTATAGGGCCAACGTGAAATGACCGAAGCTCGGGGGCAAAGGACTATGTTGAAGACTCACTTCTGACTGCTCTCATGCGCATAGCGCTCCACGATCGTGAACGCGCGCGGGTCGGATTCAGACTGCATGACGAACCTGCGATATGAATACTGTTCAGCATCTTCTCCTTTCCCAGCATGATAGAGTTACATATAACCCGCCGCACGAAGAAAAAATCAACAAACGTAACGCAGCGCCATGCTGTATCCTCAGCTGCAGGAACAACAGTCCTTTTTGCGAGACACCAATGGCATTGCTTTTTGAGAAGCAAAGAACGACGCTCACGCAAATTGACAGAACGGTGCATAAAGTAAGGGAGCGACTGACCAGCTCAAACACTCCTTGTCGTTGCTGTAAACCTGACTCGCCTCCTGGAGTTTGGCGGAGAGTTTGTGGATGGACTCGGCGTCGTCCTTGGCGTAGAGGTGCACGACGAGGGTATAGGGTGCCATGGTGTTGGTGCAAGATGATGATATCCTTTCTTTGTCTCGGGCTCTGTTCTTTTGGATGTGTTATGACAATGTCATATGATAGGAGTACAAGGCAGAGATCAATGGATGTCAAGTGTGTTAGGGTTGTGTCGTCAGTGGGGCAATGGCGATTGGATGTGGGGTTGTACTCTAAGTGTCAGGGCGCATGCACGCCATGTCATGTATATCTATCCTAGGTAGACGTACATAGAGGACATGCAAATGCAACGGAGGAAGGATGAGGTGGACAAGCAACTTTGGAAGTCTTGTTTAGGGAGCATCTGTCATGACACCAATGCAGGTTGCAGAGGCTGAATATCAATGCAAAAAGGGTATCATTGTTACGCCTCCCATCCTGTATGCTGTGACTAAAGTATGTATCATCATCTAATAAAACGCGACACATCTGATAACATGAACGTAATTCCACTCATCAGCACGATCTTACAAACCACTTCAATTAGTCTACTGCAATGTCTCTTCCGCTTTCTTTTCAGAATTGTCTTTCGACTTCTCCTTCTTTGGTGCTCCGCTATCGACGGCGTACTTGCTCTTCGACCGGATCCACGGACCGTACTTGTAGAAGACGTAAGGAACAGGCACAAGTAGAGCACTCAGACATGCCAAGATGGTGAGCGTGTAATGGACTGCAAGACTGGTTAGCGTGATTTCTGTCTTCCACATGCGTTGGCTGGAGAAGATATACCTCCTAAATTCTTGTAGAACGGAATACCGACGATGGTCATGCCACCTGCCGCCACATAGCGGATCAGCGTGATGGAGGCCAGGGCACTGGCGGCATAGGACTCGTAGGCGTCAATGATGTATTGGTAGCTTTTCGATGGTCAGCATAGCTCTCACATCGGCCAGAAGCACATAAACGATACCTTGTGATGAACACACATAGAATCCCATAGCCGAAAAGAACAGAGGCAGCTAACGGCGACCAGATTGAGATGTCGGGATCGCTGGTCCAGGCCATCCAGAAGAGGGAGATCGGAATCGCAAAGGACCCGCCGAGCATGGCGAACCACAACCGGAACTCTGGTGCGATCCGGTCGCCTCCTGCTTCCTGCACGCGAGCGAGTTCTTCCTTCGCCCACTTGTAGATAAGGGGCACCAGGGCGGAAGCGCCGAATAAGCCGACGATGATGCCGGCGAAGCAGAGCCCGGTGATGCCCTGAGATGTTCCATGGATTCGACCAAAGATGTAATCGTAGCCGTCCAGGAAGGTGAAAAGCACGATATAGACGACGGTCAAGTAAAGGGCAACAAGGATTATGATCGGCTCGCGGAAAGTGAGCAGGAATGGCCGATAGAGTGCGGTCCCGAGGCGAGAAAGAAGCGACTGTTGGCGGACCTCGATGGCAGCACGGTATCGCTCATCGCCAGTGATCTTACGAAGATGCTTGGCTTTCCACTTAAGCAGAACAGGCGAGTAGGTCTCCGGTTGGAACAGAACAACCATGACGAGGATGAGGCCAGAGATGATCAGGGTGATCCACTCCGTCCATCTCCAGGACACCAGCGACGACTCCGCGATGAAGCCTCCAATGATCGGTCCAAGCACAGGTCCCCTACTGTAGATCAGAGACTGCTTCTTGAGTACAATTCAACATGGCCTCAAACTTACATGAACGCTGCATTCGCGAAGATAGGGAACGCGTACGTCCTCTCCATCGGATTCCACAAATCAGAGATGCTTCCTCCAGCACAAGTCAACGGCGTGGAGCCGAAGAAGCCGGCGAGGAAGCGGAAGGCGAGCTGGGCACCGATGTTCGGCGCCAACGCCGACGCCATGATGAAGATCATGTAGATGACCAGCGTGACGATGTAGACGGGGTTGCGGCCGACCGTTTCAGAGATGGGGCCAGCCACAAGACCTCCGACCCCGAACCCGACCAGGAACAATCCAGTCGCCATGCTCTCCACGACTTCACTGACACCAAACTCTTGTGCAGCCTCTCGCAAAGCGCTGCTGTCGATCGAACTAGCCAGACCTACCACACAACCAATTGCGGCAATCAGACACGTACATGGGATGCGTGTGGCGTTCCCCCAGTTGTGCGGTGAGTTGGGATCGTCCGGCCCCTGCCAGTTGACCTCGAACACCTCTCCGGACCCGCCTTCGTTCGTGGTACGTTTGCGGATCTGGATGCCCGTCAACACATTGCCCAACGCCGAGCCAGTCGATCTCTGTGTCGAGGCCCGCGAGATAGTCCGGTGTGGAATCGTCCTGCCATCCTCGTCGTCGTCGTCGTCGTCGTCGTCGTCATCATGTTCGTGAGGATCGTCTATGACTTCAGCAGGTTCGCGTGCGGTAAACTCGTGCGCGTCTTGGTCTTGAGAAGGCGCACCATCAGACTTCGCGCTTGGTGCTTTTGCAGATGTCCCATCTTGGTCCTCGCCTTTCTCCAGATCGACGTCACTCCCTATCGTCTGCGAGTCCTGAGCCTCCTCTTCTCTTCTCTGCCCCGATGTCTTCTTAGTCGCGCGCAATCTGCTCTTGTCGCGGTCAACCTGCGCTTGCGCCGTCGACCTCAATCGCTTATACTGCAGGAAGGACTGCATGGTCTCGTCACTCGCTAGCAGAAGCAGAGAAGCGACCAACGAAACTTGCCGAACGGACGAAAGAAATGCGCAAATCAGGAAACCTGGGTAGAGGGAATGCCAAAAGGATGAAGAGATCCAACGACTTACATCTATCCTATCCCAGGCACTGACTCCGCGAGAAGCCGAACAAGTCCATGATCATCATGGATCGCCTTTCACATGCAGCTGTCACGGATGAGATGTGCCGCAGTGAGTCGCGATGCATCCGGATCGCAATAATGACAGGGGCGCGTTTCCTCCAGGATTTCTCTCGAGCGGCCGGGCCATCGGCAGATCTATGTCGACGTCATACTTATCATTCATGACTGATGCATCCACCATCCAATATGATCCGCGCAGGCCGTTAAATGTATCACACAGGCTATTCTTACCTTGACGATAGGCATTTCCTCGAGACTCCGATTTGTGGTGGGCACTGATCAAATGGATGAGCGAGGAATCAGACAACATTCCCGACACACGACCTCGGGTCATACCTGTATTTCCGCCAGCGAGCGTTTCTGATGCGGATCCACGACGCGGACATCGTAATGGTATATCAGCATCGGTATTAGCACACGATATACTTTTCTCTAGATGACAGGCTTGCGACTATGTCTCCGTGTCACTCGGCTACATCGATACTGGGTACTTCATGCTCTCCTGCGACAGCTTATAGCAGAGTACAATAATGGAACGGCAAGGGTCGAGAACAAGGACAGTAACATTCATGTTCGATATGCAAGAAGTGTACATTTCTACATATAACATGATCCTCTCGTTTCGGCCTTGCAATGCCCTGAGAAAGACGCCAGAAACCAAACCACCGAGCAGGTTGAGTTTTCCTCTCAACCTGTTGCTCTTTTCAAATGCGTTGTGTTCCTTCCGATTCAATACGCCACAGATGTCATTATTAAAGATTATCTCAAAATGCTGTCCTTGTGTCGTAATGATCGTGGTCGCCGAACAGGCGGCGAAAAAGATATTACCCTGGCCGTTAAAAACTTTTTGCAAGATCAGGGGTCGTTGAAGTGTAATACATTAGGTCGGTAGACTCAAAATCGTCTACCAGCCGCCAACAGTGGTGTAAGCGTGTGGGCCGTGGGCACTGGTGGAGGTGCTGGTGGTGGGCCAGCCTGTGGTGGAAGATGTGGAGGAGGAGACAGGTCCGATGGGGGTGGAAGAGGTAGAGCTGCACGAGCCGGACACAGTGGTGGTCGCAGTGGTGACGGAGGTCGAGACAGAGGTCGAGACAACAGAGACGGTCTTGTAGACGGTTGCGGTGGTGCTCTCGATGTCAGTCGCGGTCTTGGTAAGGGTAATGTCGCTAGTGGCGGTCTCGTAAACAGTCGATGGAGCCAGGGTCTGGGTGATGGTGATGTCAGTGGTGGCAGTCTCGTAGACAGTGGATGGAGCCTGAGTCTTGGTGACGGTGATATCACTGGTAGCGGTGGCAGTGAAGGTAATGTCACTTGTTGCAATGGAGGTCACGAAGACGGTGCTTGGCGACTGAGTCTTGGTGATGGTGATGTCCTCAGTGCAGGTGGTGGTCTCGTAAACAGTTGAAGGAGCCTCGGTCTTTGTGACAGTGATATCGCTGGTTGCAGTGATGGTGAAGTCGCTGGTTGCAGTCTTGGTGGAGGTGAAATCACTGGTGATGGTGGAGGTCTCGAAGACAGTGGACGGAGCCTTAGTCTTGGTGATCGTGATGTCCTCAGTGCAGGTGG
Organism: Microcyclospora pomicola; assembly: GCA_002786065.1. NCBI lineage: Eukaryota > Fungi > Ascomycota > Dothideomycetes > Capnodiales > Microcyclospora > Microcyclospora pomicola. Next base: position 551,171 of record NHNY01000008.1, on the reverse strand, counting down.
TGGTCTCGAACACGGTAGATGGAGCCTGGGTCTTGGTGATGGTGACATCGGTCGTGGCGGTGGTGGTCGACGTGAGTGCCGTGGTCACGGTCGAGGTCTCAAAGACGGTGGACGGAGCCTTAGTCTTGGTGATCGTGATGTCCTCAGTGCAGGTGGTGGTCTCGAACACGGTAGATGGAGCCTGGGTCTTGGTGATGGTGACATCGGTCGTGGCGGTGGTGGTCGACGTGAGTGCCGTGGTCACGGTCGAGGTCTCAAAGACGGTGGATGGGGCCTTAGTCTTGGTGATCGTGATATCCTCAGTGCAGGTGGTGGTCTCGAACACGGTGGAAGGAGCCTGGGTCTTGGTGATGGTGATATCAGTCGTGGCAGTAGTGGTCGACGTAAGAGCAGTGGTCACAGTGGAGGTCTTGAAGACGGTGGATGGGGCCTCGGTCTTGGTGATCGTGATGTCCTCAATGCAAGTGCTGGTGGTGGTGATGGTCTGAGCAGGCTTGGTGTACACGGATGTGATGGTGGAGGTAGAGGCTGGCAGAGTCTTCACCGAGGTCACTGTCGATGGGGCGGAGGTCGAAGTCACGGTCAGAGTGATGTCAGTGGTGACAGTCGTCGCCACGGTCGAGGTGGAAGCTGGCAGAGTGACGACGTTGGTGACAGTCACGCCCGGGCGAGTCTCGGTGGTGATGTCGGTAACCGTGCTGGCTGGGAGAGTAGAAGTTTGAGTAAGAGTAGAAGCGGGCAGAGTGACGAGGTTGGTAACTGTCACACCGGGACGGGTCTCGGTGGTGATGTAGGTCGTGCCTGGGAGCGTCTTGGTGCTCGTGATGTCCACGGTCGAAGTGAGGGTGGAGGCGGGGAGAGTGACAAGGTTGGTGACAGTCACACCAGGACGGGTCTCGGTGGTGATGTAGGTAGTTCCAGGCAGAGTCTTGGTGCTAGTGGTGTCTACGGTGGAGGTCACAGTAGAAGCTGGGAGAGTCACGAGGTTGGTGACAGTCACACCGGGACGGGTCTCGGTGGTAATGTAGGTAGTACCGGGAAGAGTCTTGGTGCTGGTGATGTCCACGGTGGATGTCAGAGTAGAAGCGGGGAGAGTGACAAGGTTGGTAACCGTCACACCAGGGCGAGTTTCGGTAGTGATGTAGGTCGTGCCAGGAAGCGTCTTGGTCGAGGTGATATCGACTGTTGCGGTCTCGTAGACGGTCGAGGCGCTCTGCACTGAAGTGACAGTAATGTCAGATGTGGCGGTGGTAGTCTCCTCCTTGCTCGAGGTCACCTGAAGGGTCGATCGTTAGCAAGATGCCAGAAACTGAATTGTATTGTCGATCACTTACCGTGACGGTGCTCGCAGGGAGAGTGACAGTGCTGGCTGAGCAGGTGGATGATGAAGTGGATGACTGGATGGGGGAGATGGGGGAGGTCGACGAAGAGGTCGAGGACCACACCGGGGAGCTGGAGTGAGAGGTGGCGGAGGAGGATTTGGCCGAAGCAACAGAGCTCGATGATGATGAGCCCCATCCATTGTCGGAGTCGCTGCCCCAGCTACCTGACCCACTGCCGTGCTTTCCCCAGTCACTGCTGTCGGAGCCCTGGTTCGAGCCCCATCCCCATCCACCTGGCGCAGCGAGCGCTGATGATGCGCAGAGACCAGCGAGGAGAACCTGAAGCTTGGCCATTGTGTATTCGGAAACAAGGGTAGGTGTTGAGCGTCGGAACGAGTGAACGCTACAACGAATGGATGGAACGAAGTGCTTGTAGGAACAAGATCGTTGTGCAAGAGTACTGGATGGAAGGGGGATGCCACTGCAGTCGGGAGATGCACTTACATATGTATCTCACAGGTCCACGCCGAGCCCGCGGTCTGGGATAGAGCCACATTCTCCCGTCATCAGCTAGGCATAGCGATGCGACATGGCCATCGGGAGAATGCCCCAGGAGTACGTGCTTGTGGGTACCGGTCCCATGCGAGAGACGTGGATCCAAACGGCTCGAACGCCTACTTTGCATGAGCGAAGGACCTCGTATCCCGGCAGGCGTAGAGAGCTAAGGATAGTATCCTCAGAGGTTAGGCCCGTTGATCCCGCAGGCGGACGCAGGGGGGTGCGATCACGATCAATGCATGCGAGGAGCAGCGTGAGGCTCAAATTAGGATGTAAGCCAGTCGAGGCTATGTTGTCACACGCGCAGGTACTAAAGGGATTAGTGACATCCGGCTCTTCCATGAGGCTTGGCCAAACCACGCCCGTCGCATCCACCATTGGGCCGCATAGCCATCACGTGTTGAGCAGTGTTCCTTGATCCCGTGTACTAAATGCGTTGGCGAATTGCTTGAGGTAGAGCGGGTGAACCACTGCCGATTGTTGGCTATCGTAATGACGGGTGGCAGTCACACACGAGCATGTCCTTACGAGGTATCGCTTGGTAATGTAGACATTACTTACAATTCATAGGAAGGACGGACAATTTTGGCCTTTCGTGTGGGGTAACAAGCAGCACGCGATGTGAACGAGTGTGGCTGTTGTGCTGGTGCTGGGGCGTGGGCATGTTGATTTTGCCTGCAGGATTCAGCTGTCGACGTTAGCACAACACCGACCAAAAATCGGTTCGACTCCTGCCGGCGTCGTCATAGCTTGCACTTGGACGTCCGTGGCAAGATCCGAGACTCTCAGTACTTCTTGTCTGAGAGCAATGATGCTAGGAGATCCTTCGGGCAGGGGAAATGCTTACGGTGTGTGGACTGTGGACGCATCCTTCGTTTGCTGACGGGACGGCGATGGTTCAACAAGACAGGGAGCTCGTACCGCCGAATGCCGTGCCTACCGGCAGGTCTTCCCGCGGGCCAAGGTAGCAGCAGGACTGGAAGCAGGACCCAGACTCGCCAAATTGCTTGTAAACGACAAGTCGTCGGGCGTGGCGCGCCTCCCGGCCTACTTTTTGGCGCAACGGCGTTTTGTGCAGACAGGAGATCCACCAAGATTGTCGTTGTTCAAGCAACACTGCACACTAGCATTCACTCAGTTCCAATAGTTCGCCACCAGGCGATCGTGCGCGTGATGGTTGGAGAATGATTTGGTTATTTCCAGAAACATACCTTGCAGGAACGACGTCGGACCAGCAAATGTTCCTTGATCGACGTCGTTGGTGTAACGCTGGAATAAGCTTTGATGGGCTTCCGCACGTTGCAAACTCTATCCCACAAGGCTTTCGCTTGCGCACCCTTTCCTCCGTCTTGGCGGAGCTGGCTGCGTTGCCTTGACACATCAACGGTCAGGGGAACCGCTGCTACCCCTGTCGTTTGTAAGCTGCGGCTGTGGTGAAGACGGAAACATGGCTCAGGGGAGAGCTTCAAGAAATTGTTCCATTGTTCGGTTTTCACACGGAGGAGATGGTGATACAGTAGCCTTGCAAAACACCATGGCGACGGGTCTGCAGAGCCGGACAGCATGGTCTACCAAACGCCAGCACGGGTTCTAAAAATTGCAACCGACACGATGTAAAGGCGGGCAAGCGAGCGAGCTTATGCAAGGCGACACGGATGGCGATCTCGCAACGTCACACCTGCGATCACATACCAAGACGACATCCGGGCGAAACCTCGCGTAGGTCGCAATAATAATCCACCAGGACACTTGCACCATGTCCGGAACACACCATGAAGATATCCGATCTGATCTGATCTGATCTGACGTGGCGACACGGTAGATTCGGCTCTTCTGCTCACGGCTTGAAGCCCGCAATTTCCACGACAGCCACGCCGCGTGAGCTCAGCCAAGCCCGACAACGGCAAGGTAGTTCTAGTCTTCGCGGTGACCATGCCATGCAAACTCCAGACCTGGGAGGGCGTCTTCTCAGTCCTCATCCACATCAAGTGAACATGTCTCCACTGACCGGACGTGACCGGACGGCACATTCTGGGTCCTCTCGACGTCAAGTGGAGTTTGCTGCAAATGTCCAAATACGAGGTGCCGTCGAATACTGCACATCATTGGACAAGACCGCAACAAATATGATCACATACATCCCGCCCGCTCCACAGAAATGTATGAGACGAACAGAATCTTCCCTGCAAGAATTGACGTCGTCGCTTCCTCCTGCTCCGGCGCCAGACGAGACGGCACGGCACGGCTGGGCGAACATACTCACGACAAACAAAGCATGTTTACCGCTGCGTTAAACATGCTTTGCTGTAAAGCGGATGTTCTTGTTCTGATGACCGGCTATAAGTCTGAGTACCTTTCCGCGATGCTCTGCGACAATTCGTGCATCATGGTGATGCGGGTCTGGAGAGTACAGTATACAGACGGACGACATGATCACGTCACACCACTGATCTCGTACTCGATTGCAAAGATCCTGACCTGAATGGTATACCGGGCTCTGTGATTCCGAAGATGTGCGACGAATCATCGTCGTGAGTTGCTCCTCAGCAGAAGGCATGTGGTGTTCAAACAACAAACATTTACCTATGTACCTAGCATGTGAAAGCATCGCTAGACAGAAACGTGATACAAGCAAGCTTTAATCAAGGTATCCTACGCCTACAGACCTGCCACGACGGCGACCGCGTATCGTCCAAGTATTCGCGCAGCGTGCGAATTCCCGCCTACTCCACACTCCACACTCTATACAGTGCGATGGATACGGTATCACAATCCACAACGTGCTCTACGATCAGGTCGGTAGGGTAAGGTAACATCCCGAGCAATAATAGGCCCAGCCCAGCACAGCACAGCGTCCACTTCCCAACCCATCCACATCCCAGCCCATCCGCGAACGCCGCGTGGCGATTCTATTCATGTCCAGCCCAAGTGTTAAGCTGTCCCTAGACGACACTACAATATTGGCGTTGACACGAGCGTCCAGCTTCCAAGTGTGGTTTATTCTTGCGCACGCTGACGTCGAGCCCGCATAAGGTACGAAAGTGACAGGTTGAACGTGCATAAGGCTACTACATGATGTATGTAGGTAGCAATAGTTACTCGACTAAGGTCCTACCTTACCTTAACACAACTAGAATGCGGTAGTTCCGATGTCATATGCCGTCAAATAACTACTGTAGTAATAATAGCAGCGCTATGACAAACGAGACTTACTACTTGCCTGCCAGTTTGGACTGCGTGCGGTAGCCGGTGGGGCTGCATGTAGGCGATGGCTGGCTGGTAGGGTTGTTGAATGGTGGGGACTGTGAGCGTACCTTTTAGTGATTATAGGCAAGGTGGTTAGGTATGCACATGGTTGTTGTCAGGATGTCGTAGCTCTTTTACGGCTTACTCGCCGTGTCCGGTCTGTCATACTCGGATACTTCAAAACATCTTTAGGCGAACACGATGACCCCGCACATAAGGCATAATTAGATGGCGAGAAACGGCAGATGTCATGGGGTGATAGGATGTTTGTGGTTGTACTATTGCTGATGTGGACTGTAAACTGTGGAGTCAGACCTGTCCTGACCATATGTATTCTGCCATCGTGCTTGCTTACACGAACCCCACAAATCAAGAGAGCAGGTAAGCGACGTACAGAGGTCCTCTGGAGTTGTAAATTGTGCCGTGCGGGATACGTGAGCACGTGAAGGACCATTCGCTTAGTAGTGCCCCAGTGGGATTTCGATTGCTCTTTTCTTCGTTGTTGGTTTTGCTCTCAGCATTAGCTCGTAGTCACCCAAACCTGTGCTGGGCATGCTCTCAAAGTCGTTGCATCCTGGAACGGTCTCTTGTGCTTGCTGACCCGTCATCAAGCGCGTGCCACGGGTTCGGTTCTTACTCGTCAACCATACAACGTATATCATCATGGAGTGCTGGTGTTGCATCTACGACAGATGGCAGTAGACACAACATCCTCACCTCTCCACTGGTGGTCGGCCGGCCGCAAACATGGATGCATGTCACCAGCCAAGCACGCAGAGTTTCTCTGCTTGGCAATCGCCTCACCAATCGCCCCACTCGCCATCCTCTTTCTTTGCTCCCGCACCTGAGCCGCCCCCGGTCTTCATGGCACTCGTACCAATACTCGTTGGCTTCGCTTTCTGCACGGTCGCTTGCTCTCCAGCCGCTGCAAAATCATCCCAGAAGTCTTTCTTCTCTTTGGGTGGGCCTGCAGGATCTTGGCCAAACGAATCCCAAAAGTCTTGCTTCTCGGGTGCCTTGCCTGTTCCTCGGGCAGACCCGCCAGCAGTTTGTTGGTCAGGGTCGACGAACTTGTTGAATTGATCTCCCAAGCCTTTGGTACCTTGCTGCACCGTGTTGCCCACTTGTAATGCAGCAGCACGAGCTTGCGCAGCGAAGTCGCCTTCTGCCAAGTTCTTGATGCCTGGTTGAATATATGTTTTCGTCACAGTTGCAGCTTGCTTACTAACTGTGCTGCTGAGCCAGCCAAAGCCTTTGGTCAGAGCTGCAACCGGATCTTTCTGAAGTTCGTCGGTGAAGCCTCCATTGCTGTTGGAGGCGGGCATCGGTGAAGAGCCGAAGCCTGCGTATTTACCACCTTGCGAGGGATGGAGATCTTCCGACCGATTGGCATTATCAGATCCCATCTTTGCAAAGTAGGCCTCGTTCCTAGACTTCTGTGATGGAGACACATTACGTTGAGGAGGAGACGACACTTTCGACAACGGTGTGCTCCGCCCCGAACCCGAGGCTGATGAGATACCAGCTGCTGCCGGAGCCGTTCTTGTTGTCGCGGGCTTACTACCAGGGACATACTCCGTCCCTTCCACTTTGCAAGTCAAGCGCTCCTTCCACTCTTCTCCAGCCTCACTATCATATCGTTCCGCGATCGTACAGTTGTCAAAGTCCTGTCCAATGAGCTTGTTGCTCTTGTGTTCGTTGAAGAAGTCTTTCCATGGTCTGTTTCCTCCCAACTCCATCCGCTTCACCTCGTTCGTTTTAAGAGCGTCCATGGTCGCGGATCGCACAAACGAGATGTGGACACCTAGCGAGCGGTGGATACCAGAGCATCCCAGACAGAAGAAGATGCCGAATTTGGGGGAAATCTAGTAACATTCCTGCTTAGCCATTGTACAAGGCGATTGGCTGCGAGTCATACCCACCCATTGTGGTGAAGGAGCACCGCAGTCTACGCATGTCTTGTTGTCGTTAACCTTCTGGATCTCCTGGAGCTTGACCTTGGTCTCCGGGTCGACCTCCCACATCTTACTCATGCTGGCGGTATTGGACTGGGAATGCGTCTGAGACGAGCCGACGGTGATAAGGGCAAACTTCGCAAGCCTTTCCCACAATTCGATTCAGCAAGCCGGTCACTCAAAGCTAAGAATGTTGGAGTCAATGTTATCTCCTGTCGTGTGTACTGACGTCTCGTGCTCCGAACTAGCGTGGGTCAGTCTCGATCGCATAAGTAGTGGGCTCCACGAATGACATTGGACCATGAACGAACACACCTCCAACTTCAAAGGAGTAGATACCTTGTATCCAATCGTACTGGAATGAGTGTTTTCAGTCAAGTTGCCTGCTTATTCGTGCCGTCTATGTACGCGAGAACACTTGTCCTTGGGTTCATCGCGTGGCTCATAATGCCTGAGACTGTGGTTGCATCGGAGGACGGAGGCATTCCGCTATCGCCTCCTGTCGTATAATGTATACCTAGGAGATATAGACATCTCCAATTCGGTTCGAGGATGCAGATACACGTGCCGGAGTAATGCTTCAACGCGCAGCTGCGAAGCGAGTACTCTCATCACAATGCCATCTCTGTTCTTGTTGCTGCGGCCGGCCGCTGACTCGACTGGATGTCAGCGGCAACATCATCTTGCAGCGACGTGGAGCAAAATTTCTTAGAGAAGCCCCCAGCGTCAGGCGGCATAAGCCCCTCGTCAACATTGCCAGGATTCGATGGGCAAATGACACCTTCCAAACTGAGCTTTCGTTGCAGATCGTTCGTCTGACTCGCATGCGGGCCATCGGTTTCACGCTGGAAACAGCTCTTGAGTTTTCCGATCGAGTATTCAACAATCCCACGACAAGGGGGAAAACAGTCGAACGAGTACAGGCAGCTCAGAAGGATCTTGGACTCTCCGATCAAGACCTGTATCTATTGGGCAGGATCTCCCTTCTGGGACCGAAGGAGATCCGCGATCAAGGCTTAGACCTCATTCTTATCGTGAGCGCGAATGGCCACTTGCCTTCTATCCTATTTCTCGTGAGCGAGGCGCTGCTTCAGTTCAAACGTAATCCGCGGACTATACATTCGAGGCAGCTTGAGCCAGTGCGGAAGCAATTAACGAGACTTGCCGACGAGGGTAATTCGATCGAGGCCACCGTGCTAGAAGGCAAGATCGCTTACGAAGTGCTGGGGGACGAGGAGCGAGCTCGTCGGTATTGGGAAAAGGCGCTGCCTCTGGCAGTTTCAAACTCACGAGCTACTCTTGGGACTGTCAAGAACGACGCAGTCCAAAACTCGTTCGATGGCATCGAGGTCGCTTTCAACGACAGTGGATATTTCCTTTCTTCGCCCTGGGATGAGTTGACGATTTACCATCGGGCGCGAGAAAACGCAATGTTTGAGCGTGGCGATCAGAACTATGTGCACGAACGGCAGCTGGTCAAGAAGTACGTCGACGTCGGTTGTGCGTTGGACGACCCCATGAGCTATTTTCGGAGGGCCGACTTCTTCAAATCGACACAGAATGGAGCAACGGTGTACACAAGCTCGTGGCTATATGACATGACCAAAGCGGCCTCGAGTCTGCACGTCGAGGCAGCACACCAGCTCGCGGAGTTCTACTCGACAAGTGTGTGGAAATATATCGACGACGAACCGCCGGATCATGTCAAGCCAACCGCATTTGATTCCCAGCCCGCATCTATCACGACAGCTCTGAAGTCAGACGTCTGGAGTACGCTCAGGAGACTCATAGGTGTAAGTGGTTTGACGGCAATACGATCCCCATCCGAGGTCATGTTCTTCAATGCGGTATTTCCCTCCAGCGCAGTGGACAGGCTCAAAATGGCCAAGGCGTGGCTTGAGCATCCGCTCGAGCAACTATACGCGCCTTCTTACCTGCTCGCAGCAAATCTAGAGAGAGAAAAGTGGCTCTATAAAGACGCAGATGCGCCACAAGACGCTCTTAAGCTGAGACGGAAGAGATATCGCAGCGCCACTTCGGACGAAACGTCCAGTAGTAAGTCAGTATTCGGACTCGACAACGGAGCCCCACCAGGGTGTATTGCCAACCCGATACGTGACCCAGACAAGGCCAAGGAACACATTCGTCAGCTCCTCTATGCTGTCAACGCCGAGTCCATGCGCGCGGATTGGCTGAAGGATGCGCGCTATTGGGAATCAGGCGTGTTGCGAGACGTGCGCGACGATGATGAATATGCTCCGGAGGATCTGCAACGACTCCCGCCTGCACTCACCAAGTGGCATCGTAACACAACCATACACAACATGTATCGCGGCGAGATTCGCAAGCTGGAGACCGAAGCGAAGCAGGTGTGCGATGAGGAGGGCTGGGACATCTACGAACCCAATGGTGCTCTGATGTACCGCTATAGCAGAAAGAACCACGCAGCGCATACCGCTGATGCTGCGTAGGTGGCCAGGCTTCTGATGCTGGTAAGGTTAAGGGATATTTGGGAGACGTCGCATTACTGTATCATATGTATCACAACTGTACTTATATCCTCCAATGTTCGTTCAGCCCATTGTGCGCAATATTGAAGCGGTAGAAGTATTGTGATAACATCAGTCAGGCAGTATACCTACATATATATGGATTATTCGACCCGAGTGATGTGCAGTCCACCTGCAGCGATAGTTCTACCATGTCACCTCGGCTGCATGTGCCCGATTGCGGAGCTTGGATCGTCAGCACTTTGCGACGTTCTGCAAGAACATCAATTCGAGATCCAATACCTTCACATTCGCCATGGCTCTCCCCTTCAGATCTGCCCTGCTACGGCAGAGTATCACCTGTCTCCGCCAACAGGGCCCTACCCCGATCACCCGAAGCACGCAGCATGCCGCCCTGCAACGCCTCGCCTCCACGCTGGCCGTGCTCGAGCAGCGCGACGGCAAGCTGAACATGGCCTCGCTCGCCTCCATCTCGGCGGCGCAGAAACTCGGCGGCAGCATCCACGGCTTCGTAGCCGGCGGCAACATCAAAGCGGTCGCGGACGAAGCGGCGAAAGTGGAGGGGCTCGAGAAGGTGATCTTCGTCGACAACAGCGCGTACGACCGCGGCCTGCCGGAGAACTGGGCGCCGCTGCTGGCGGAGAACATCAAGAAGGGCGGCTACACACATGTGCTTGCGGGCCACTCGGCGTTCGGCAAGAACCTCATGCCCCGCGTCGCCGCGCTGCTCGACGTCCAGCAGATTAGCGACATCACCGCCGTCGAGAGCGAGGATACCTTCGTCCGCCCCATCTACGCCGGCAATGCGATTCTGACCGTCCAGTCGGCGGATAACGTCAAAGTCATCACGGTTCGCGGGACGGCGTTCCCCTCTGGTGCAGCGGAAGGTGGATCGGCGTCGACGGAGGAGGGCGCGGACCCGAAGGTGGAGTCGCCAACGGAGTGGGTGAGCGAGGACTTGGCCGTGTCTGACCGTCCGGATCTGGGGAGTGCGGAGAAGGTTGTGTCGGGTGGTCGCGGTCTGAAGTCTAAGGAGGAGTTTGACCGTATCATGACCCCTCTGGCGGACGCATTGGGGGCTGCAATTGGTGCGTCTCGTGCGGCGGTGGACAGTGGCTTCGCCGACAACAGTCTGCAGGTCGGCCAGACAGGAAAGAATGTCGCTCCTCAGCTATATCTCTGCGCTGGAATCAGCGGAGCGATCCAGCATTTGGCGGGCATGAAGGACAGCAAAGTCATTGCTGCTATCAACAAGGACGCCGATGCGCCGATCTTCCAAGTGGCTGATGTTGGGTTGGTGGGAGATTTGTTTGACAAGGTGCCGGAGTTGACAGAAAAGCTGAAGAGCTCATGACGGCCTTGAATGGTAACTCATGGACGCGCACCTTTTGTTCAGATGGCTCATGTTAGGGGCTCAAACATTCTGCGACAGGCTGAATGATGGCAAGCTCTGGCTCCTGCTTGTTTGAGGGAGAACAAAGAAATCAAGAACCAAGTCCTTGATGGGCTCGGTGGAAGAAACGCGTCGCACGGTAGACTCAAATGCGTTGAGACTCGTGTCTGCTGTACCCAGCTCGACGATAGAACATATCTGTACATTGCCACGAATTCGTTCTACATCCTAGTCATACAATGTTCTCCCAAGTAACAGAACCGACCAGCGCCACGCTAAACCGCATATCATATAAGTAGGCATTCCAGCTCATCAATCACGAGGCTTCAGCCTCGAGATATCTCCGCCGGTCTTCCGCTTCCTCTTTCGCCAGCTGGTAATCATCGTCCCCTACCTCACTGACCTCCTCCCACATCTTCTCGAATTCCGCATCGTCGGCCAGCTTTCCCGTCTCCTGCGGCACTGCCCATATCCCCTCGCGCGCCTTCTTATGCCGCTCCCGGTCCTCCTCGATTCGCTGCTCGATCTGCCGCTTGTCCAGTCGGATCGCCGGGGTGTATGCCAGCACATGTTCGCGACTGGTCGAATGCGGCGTCAACCGCGCGGACGCTGCTTGCACCACTCCACGGTCCTGCTCCGCCAGTAAACCCCGCTCCTCGCCCATCCCAGCCGGCGGCGGTGAAGACGCGAGATCTCCCATCAAATCCCTCCCCACAATACATTCCTCCAGCTCCACCACAGTCTGCTCCTGCAAAAACCCCTTGACCTTCAGCTGCGCCAGCACCTTCCTTACGACCTTGACGTTAGCGGCCCCGCTCCCGTCATCTGGAGCGACCAGGTCGATGATGCGCAGGATATCTCGCTCCATCATGCGCACGTAGCCCAGCTCGCTCTGCGCCTTGGCCGTGTCGCACAGCGCCGGCAGGAAGTACATGATGTTGGCGCGGTTGTTCATGTTGCTGCGCTCGAGCTGCTCGAGGATGCACGAGTGCAGGTCGTCGCTGAACTCGGAGTATTTCAGTGCGTAGTTGGCCGTCTTGGTCGCGGACGTCGTCGAGGCGTTAAGGTGCTGCAGGTGCGAGGTGAAGCGCATGCGGACCTCAAAGGGATCGGCCATGCTGGGCGATTGTGTCGCGTCGTGATTGAATGTACCTCTTGGTTTGCAGGGCAATCTTGCGCCCAGCGAGGGGATGCAAGGAAAAGATAGAATCACTTTGTAGATCGAGGTTCGCAGACTAGGACGTTTAGAAATGGAAATTTGTGGGGCCAAAGCTCGAAGGGACTGAAGAAGTCAGCCTTATGATGGCCCCGCTAAGGTAAGGTATGCATTAGAACTACTCAACAAGCAAGATGAGAAACCATGATGTGCATACAGAGTGAGATCTGAGTCCAACGGTGGTGTACCTGGACCGAGGCACTCGAGCACCGCGAGAGAGTGATGTCCGGCTTTGCGTCGTTGTCACAAGAGGTAACGTGATGAAGGTGACGATCGAGCTCGAGCTCAAGCTGGTCCAACGTCACTTCTTGCCAGTCCAGCCTCATCTCCTCGCAATCTGACTCTCATGGGCACAAGTCCGCATGACTTCCAACATGATCGGGTCTTGCACCTTGCATCCCAGGAAGAATCTTGTTGACGATGAGGATGAGAACTCACATTATGTCCGAGCAACAATGTCAGCCTGTACCTACCAAAACCCATACAGACGACAGCAAGACACATTAAACATAATGAGAATGCCAGTCGCGACGACGGCAGCGAGAAAAATACATGAGAATGGTCATAAGTGTCATTGATTAGATAAGTTCAGCAAGATTCCCTTCTATCCCATGCTTTGCTGAGTCCAGCCATGCAAAAAAGTCCAATCAGAGATCATTGACAATCTGGCGAGGTAAGTTCTCGACAATTAGGTCAGATCTGAGATGATGTGAAGTATGAAGATTGCGTTGCGTCCCTCCTCAATTCCGTTGTTCCGTTAAGTCTACGCTCAGTCTCACTGCGGAGCCATGATAGCGGGACCACTGTTCGTGTGGAATCAATTGATCAGCATCGCACGGGTGTGCGCAAGCTTTGGAATCGCAACCGCCGGCCCATGGACGATGGCACTCGTGGCAGCACTTCCGTTAGCCAGGGATGGATGGACCTGGAGTGCGTTGCCGTCACCGACAGTCCCAGGCGACATGGACACGACTGATTGGGAGCGAGTATTGTCGCCTGCGGAAGGGTTCAGGGATGGCTGCCCCGAGGTCTCTGGTGCCTGCCTGTCAACCAGTTGGTCGGTGCGGCGCATCTGTACTTCCGTGCTGTCGACTGGGCGATGAGCAGGACTTCCATTGAACATGCCAGAACCATAGCTGTGGCTGTCGACAGAGCCGTGAGAGTAAGGTATTTCTGCAGGTGCGGATGTGCTGGTCGCCGCCAAGGGTATGGCGGACGTCGTTCTGGGCGCGGTGAAATCGAGCTCGCTACCAACGTCGGTGGGAGAGCTGTCGAAACAAGCATGCCACACTGTCCTTACCCGGCGGATGATCCGGCGACGCGAGTTTCTGTGGAATAAGACTCCAAGGAGACCAAGAATTAACGCGCCGGTGATAGCGCCGGCGATCCCGAGCCCATAGCTCAAGGCTGCCTGACTCGATGCATCCTCACGCTTCATGTGCCAATTCCTGGTCGGCAGGGTAGGCTGTGATGCGACACTCAGTGGAATGACCGCCGTGGAAGAGGAGCGGCCGGCGGTAGTAGGAGCAGTAGACGAGATGGGCAGGGGCAAAGTCTTGATCCAAAAGTGGCCATGGTCGAAGGTTGGTTGACAATGATACCCGCCCGACTGCACCATGCGTACAACGGTGACCATGGTGGACGGCTGGTGGGGACGATGGACTAGCGAGGTGGAGGTCGATGAAGTGGCGGAGACATAGAGGCCCCCGACCGCCGTCTCGATGTGGCTATCCGTGCTGTCCTGCTTGCTGGTCGAAGAAAACTTGCTCGACTCCGCCGAAGCCTGCTCATCTGGACCAGCCATCATCTCTTGCGTCGTGGCCGCCGTGGCCATGACCTCATCCTCGAGTGTGGCAGTGTAGCCATGCAGGATGGAGGGCGGGGCGGAGGTGAGATGGGTGGAAATAATGGCCGCGGAGGTGGTGTACTGGGTGGGCAATTCGATGGATTGGGAGGCCGGCAGATTTGTGGGCAGCACATAGGCGAACCCCCCCATGGGGACGACGGCGGTGGCAGCGACCACCACTGATGCAAAGGGAAAGGTATAGGTGAGTTGTCTCACTGTGCGAGAAAGTAGAAGTCAGTGACATTCTTCAGCGGGCTCACTTCCATGTAGGTAGGCAGGAACTTACTTGTCTACCAGCCAGGCGAGATAATGAGAGATGGTATGTCTGTATGTATATAGTGATAGAGGATAAGTAGCTTCAAAACGATACTTGTTGCAAAGCAAAGACAAGAGCAATGAGACGGAGGTATGGAGGGAGAAATGTCAAGACGTCGAGCACAAGATCTAATAATACCTTATGTACCCCTGCTCAGAAGGCAACGACTGCGTACCAGTTCGATGAGCACGCATCGCACTTCGATCTTCTGCCCACCAACCCGGCTTGTCAACGAGACTTGCGCCTTGGTCGACATCATCATCGCCCAGATGCTTGATCCGTCCACTAAAAACCACAGAAACATCTCCCTGGGCGCCCATGCTCCCTCACCTCACACGTCGGTGCAGTTGCCATAGACGTTACGTCTGTTGACGCGCATGACGTGGTTGCGGCGCCCGCAGGTACCAAAAACGTACGAGACCTGAAGATCTTGGCAGCGTGTGGCGCCCACTGATGGAGAGGCCGCCGACGCGGCGAGAATCCGCATGGTGAAAGAGGTGTTATTATACATTGGGAAATCTGGCGGGCGGCGGATAAGAAAACTTCTTCCTCCTCTTCTTCCGAACTTTCCTGGTTTGTGTTTGGACAGATTTGATGAGATCGCGGGGTAAAATTCTTCAATCTCCCTTCGAGCCATCGGTAATTTAATGAGGACCGATAGAGTATATCGTCTCAGCGAGTGCTTTGCAGTGCAGTGATGTAGTGTTACAAGGTATTATTTTTATCGCTATCGCGTGCCCGCTTTGACTGGACCCCGCGTGCGGCTCTTGAGCTTATGGCAATTAGAGGTGTCGATCGTGCCGCTTCGGCCCTACGCAGTCTGCATGCGGCTGACCTGAACCTGTGGCTGGTGAGATCTATAAACCTCGATATATGGAGCTACTGAAATATGCACGACTGGTCCGCTCTTCGTCTTCCCAGGATCATAAGATAACGAAACGATTCAATTAGGGACGTGTGGGTTGGGAGTGTTTAATTCCGGGGCTGATCAGCTATTGACTGTTTGTTCTCATCGCCATTGGCAAGACATCGCCGAATGGTGCGCTTATGGTACGGACGAATGCACACTACGCCTCTGTGTCAGAGCCCGGCATTGCCTGGACCAGGAATAGCGGAAGTTTGATCGACAGAAGCGAGGCTGAGTGTATGCCAGGTCAAGCCATTGACAAGAAGTCGCTTGCTGTACTTGAAGCATATGATACCTGCTTGGGGTGCGAGATCAGTATGCATACGCCTATTTGGCGTGCGCATGCTTTAAGCGTGTGCTACTGCTATGCATTGATGGCAGAATTACTCACGATCGATGGCGAGGGTTGAGGACGAGCCAACAGTGCAGCGTTTATCGGGCGACAGTTTCTTACTGGCCCGTTCGTAGACTGGTAAGTGATTGCGTCAAAACACCAACTGTCGCAGCGTTGTGTCAAGTGCCAATCCTGTCGAGTAGCTTCCGTTTCCTTCGCTCTAGCAGCTCGTTTTCGACCTCTTCGGCCGTCGGTAGTCTCCATATCACACCGTCTCCACCATCGCCGGGCAATGCTTCCCATTCAGGATCTGCCTTTTCGCTCTCCGCCATCATCATCGCGAAAGCTTCTTTCTCTTTGGCCTCCTCATACACGAGCAATGTACCGTCCTCTTCATCCAGGTTATAGCCATAATACCCAGCATCCACCCTCATGCGCAGTTCCTGCCGCGTCTCCTTCTTGTCCGCATCTGGTTTCTTTGTCGCTGCTTCGAACAGCTCCTTCACTCCCGGCAACTCTCTCGCCCGCCCGAAATAACGATACCCCTTCCCACCGCCCTCGAGGACTCGGCCTTCGTCATCAGTGACCCGTCCTCCACCTCGCATATAGTTCGGCCCTCCTAAATCTCGTATCCGCATTTCCCATTGCCATTTCTCCTTGAAGAGTTTGTTGAGTTCGTCATTGGTGTCGCGGACCTGGTAGTCTGAGAGTGAGGGATCCTGGATCTTGGACACCTTGCGCGAGATCTCCTTCAGCACTTGGCCGCGCCATCGTTCACATGTAGGGATGTGTTCTTGCTGCGAGATCGCCTTGGGACGTCGCGATTTGTTGATGTCAACGATGCCTAGATCTGATGCTTGTTGCGCCCGAAAGCGAAACAGCATAGACTGTGCTTTTTCCGCATTACGTGCCATCCTGCTATGTGTCGAATAGGCTACTAAAGACTCGTTACCATTCGCGGTGCATGAGGCATGAAGACAGCTAAAGTCGTGAGCGACAGGTCACGTGCGCTTCACTTCGTGCTTAAAGCTAGTCTGTGCCACCACTTCACAACCTGAACTATTAAATGTCAAATACACAACTAATAACATGACTAGGAACATGTAGATAGGTGGTATGGACACCTGCCAACCATCTCAGATCTCATCGTTGGGCTCTGACGGCTGGGACCACATGTGCCAAGCCTCATGTCGCATGCTGGTGGAGATCGTGCAAAGATAAGGCTGATCGATTGTTCCTATCGCGAACGTCTCTGGCTGCCATATCAGGATATCAGCTCACCATGCTTATGCCCAGACATTTGAGGCCTATATGGCCCCACCAGGACATTGCTCAGGTTACATCGTGTCGGCGGGAATCTGCGGCATCGATGAGCTTGAGTCCTGCCTCGCTGCTCGACAAAGACGTATAGACGGTAAGTCTCCGTCAAACAGCTATCGATCAACCTGTAGGTTATACCATCCCCTTCCTTTCTCAGCAAACAAGATGTATTGCAGTAAGTTCCTCCTTGCTTTGAGCCACTTGGTGACTGTGACCGTCATTGTTACGGCACAGCCAACTATCATTGCCTTCGAGAAGGACATCATCGTTGAAGCGGGAGGCCTATACAATGTGCATATCACCTACAACGCTCCCTTGGACGGCAAGCTATCTCTTCACTACGGATCCTGCGACGTCACAAGCTCGTCCCAATGCCACCATAGCCTTGGTGAAACACATGTTGGTCGCCATCCTTTGGCACGCAGACATGAGGAGCACGCAGACCAGAGACCCACTCGGTTCGTGTGGCTGCCGCCAGCTGATGTGTTAAGCGGCCAATGTCTCCACGCCTTCTCCGGCGATGCATTAGTCGGAAGATCCTCTGAAGTCACTGTCCGAAAGCGCCAACAACGACGGAAAAGATGGGAGGCAGCTGCCGACAACATGGATGCCGAAGGACCATGGTTCGACGGCGTTGTCTATCTGAACGAAAAAGAGCCGAACGAGAGATTCGTCGCTGCCGCCAAATCAAAGAAGATTGGCATCATCGGCGGCGGCATGTCGGGCTTGATGACGTCTCATCTCCTGGAGTCTGTTGGATTCTGCGACTGGACGATCATAGAGGCATCGCAGCGCATCGGCGGCCGTGTGCACACTTCGTATCTGAACGGCACACGGCCAGACCAGTATCAATATCAAGGTGAGCCGGACGCATCCGCATGAGATCGTGAGCTTCTGATCGCTGACTTCTCGACTCATGTAGAAATGGGTCCGATGCGTTTCCCCGTGTCAATCACTTACTCGGACACGAATGAAACAGTCCAGATCATGGATCACCGCATGGTCTTCCAGCTTGCAGATGTGCTCAATCGGCAAAATCACAATGCATCGGAGTATCGAGTCAACTTCATCAAGTGGATCCAGTCGGCGGCCAATGACCCAGCAAGCACGTCGAAGAGACGACCTGACGGGACTATCCCGGGCAAAGCTGAGGTCGCTGCTATGCCAGCATATGCGGATAATGCTAACTTGACATACTCAAACGTCACCGCGGTGTACGAGGCTGAAGCAGCTTACGAGGAATGGGCAGGGTTGACTAGAGAGCGTATCGGCGATTTTGCCAAGAATGTATACCGAGCGCACAAATGGGCTGTGGATAATGGTCTCTTCGACTGGTCGGAGGCGCAGTACATTAACCATGTCTTGGACTACAGCAAAAACATCACCGACGAAGTGGATTCCTTCTTAGACGTATATCCTACATGGCTATACGATGACGTCTACTTCGCTGCCACAGAATGGCGCACCATTGATCAAGGTCTCTCTCGCCTGCCAGCCGCTTTTGGTCCGGCGGTGCTGAACCGCACTCGCTTCGGTACAACAGTGCAAGGCATGAGCTGGAACCATCAGACCAAGAAAATGACCGTCGAGTATCGCGATCAGGACAACCTTTTCGATATCACGCCATCGACACTGGAGTTCGACTACACCGTCGTTGCCGTGCCGTTCTCCCGTGTCCGTCTCTGGCGTTTGCCGGAGTACAGCTCATTGCTCAGCCGGGCAATTAGCACACTCAATTACGATCAGTCCTGCAAGGTCGCACTGCACTACAAGACTCGCTTCTGGGAGCATCTCGAGCGGCCGATCATCGGCGGCTGTGGCAGCACGAACATCCCCGGCATTGGAAGCGTCTGTTACCCATCGTACCAGATCAACAGCACCGGTCCTGGCGTCATTCTCGCATCCTACGTGTCCACCACTCCCGCACGCTCCGTCGCCGCATTGTCGGAAGCGCAGCATGTCGCCCTCGTGCAGCGGGCCATGATTGACACCCATGGTGTCATCGCGCAGGAGCAGTGGACCGGCAATTACGATCGCATGTGCTGGGAAGTCAACGAGTTTCAGGCCGGCGCGTGGGCCGATCCGTTGGTCGGACAGCAGGACCTCTACCTGCCAGCGTACTTCCGTACTGAAAAGCACACGGTGTTCGTCGGGGAGCATACGAGCTACACGCATGCGTGGATCTGGAGTGCGCTCGAAAGTGCGGTGCGGGGAACGACGCAGCTGTTGCTGGATATGGGACTGGTCGATGAAGCAAAGCAGATCACGGAGTTCTGGATGGCAAGATGGATCAGTATGTAGAGACTGCCCGGTTTGCCTCGGTGTCTGGCTACCGAGCATTCGCGCCCGCCGCAGCCTTGCTACGCATGTAGAAAAAGACTGGACATGCAGAGTTCATCGCTTTGTCACGCTGGTCGCTTTCGCTTTCACTTTACCTCCTTTACCTCGCCCCTTCTTCTGAGCTTGACTTCTCCTGTATTTCTTCGCAGCGACAGGATTGTTGCAATCCTGTGTACAGAATCGAAACATGATGGCCGGCCGCACGCGCATCGTCAAATCCTCATCGTGATATCTCTTGTCAACGTGTCGCCTCAGTCTTCTCTCCATTGATCCCGCAGACCATGGCGATTCTCGTCGGAAGTCTTGCGGAAAGACGACAGGGCCTTGACCTTCGCAGGCCTCAGCCAGGTCAAGCAGAGCGTTGACTGTGCTCTCTTCGGCAACATCAATGACTTGCACAGGCGCATCTCCGAGAAATCCAAAATAGCCCGATTCCACGCCGACCTTGTGAGGAGCATGTATGATGACAGTGCGCATGACGATCAGCACCTGTGACATTTTCTTCAGGATGTCCAATTCTCGTTGTTCATGGCGGCTTAGCTCAAACGGTGGCTGAGGTATGATCGAAGTATGGTCACGAGAATGGCTGGCCACAACATCGAACATTAATGAAGCAGGCTTGAGCAACCGTGAAGCGTGCCACTGTAGGCACGCTAGTTGTTGGGCTCCATGGAAGGTGGGTGGCGGTCTATCATCGTAAAGGGGCTTACACTTCCAGTGGTGTTCCGTCGTCCAGTTCAAGTGGGCCGCATCTCGTTTTGGATCTACCCACATGCGTTTGATGCTGCCCCCAGAAAGATATCTGGCATTGTTCGGTCGATGCTTACTCTCCAATATGCCCCCAGTTCGGAAGGCCACGTAACGTGATTCGCGACAGACGTGGGCTAGGACCGGTGGCAACTTGTTCACATATGTAGTGTGGTTGAACCGACAGGAAACTTTATCGGCATCTGCCGGAGGGTACCCAGCGACCTCTGGAATCGCAACATCAACCTGGCAGACTCTGTGAGGAATGCAGTAGCTCCAGATTTCCTGTCGAAGCTCAGCTGGCAGCTGTTGAAAGTACTGGAAACCGTCTCGCGTCTTTCGTTTGGGCGGCATCGTAGAACTCCAGGGTGATTGTATGGCTGGAGTACTCGCTGTGGCGATAGAGGTAGCTTCAAGGTGGAAGGGGTAAAGGTAAGGAGATTTTGGTAGGACTGGAACGGGACTTATACTGCATGTTGCGCACAAGGCGCTAGACCATGACTGCCTGAGTGCAATGGGAAAGCTGCCTAGCCTGGTTACTAAGCACGAGACAGGCTGAAAGCTGAGTCTGGCAGCTGAGGCTAGCTACGCCTCTCCGGGCTATGCGTAGCCATTGTGATGGCGATGTGGCAAGTGCCTATCAGTCACCTTACTCTTTCAATACCTAGTGTCCAAAGGATTTGCGCCCTCCAGATTAAGCTAGATCAGGCTCGAGCATCAAAAGGCCTAGGGGGGGGTTGATCGTCGTCTTAGAATATGTAGCAGAGGAAGACTGGTATGTCAAGACGTAGAGGTACTCTCAATGCTGTAGAATACGTCCAGAGCCAAACTCGCGACTTCTGCTCCGCGCATCTTGTAGCCAGACATGTGAAGATAATCCACAAGACTGGCAGCACGATACCCGAGCTGAGGAAGTGAGGCTGTGACGAGCTGAAGTCGATACAGGGCTTGGCACTAGCGGCGGGCTCGCGTTCCGCGAATTTTTGACGACGCGCGCAATTGTTGGAGCTCGGGTGGAGGTTGTGCGCCTGGCTTGAAAGTATACTACAAACATCACCTTTTCCCTCCGCAGTCGTATTCAAATATCCTACAGACCCGATTGCAGTCCGATCATAGGACTCTCCGTACAATCGCCATGTCGCTGGCAATCCCGAATGCGCCTAACAGTGGCCTGTTCAAGCCCGGCTACTCCAAGTAAGAGGTATATGCTTTGAGAAATGAACGATTCACTGACATACATTCTTCTCACTAGCTACGACGCAGAAGATGGCGCTGTCATCCGCAACATCGATGCATGCCGGACAATCGCCTCCACAGTCCAGACTTCGCTTGGCCCCTATGGACGCAACAAGATCGTGATCAATCACCTGCAGAAAATGATCCTAACGAACGACGCTGCCACGATCCTGCGGGAACTCGATGTCGTTCACCCTGCTGCCAAGCTCTTGGTCATGGCAAGTCAGCAGCAAGAAGCCGAGATGGGTGACGCAACAAACATGGTGATTGTGTTTGCTGGTGAGCTCTTGAAGAAGGCCGAGGAACTCCTGAGGATGGGACTGAAGACGTCCGAGCTTGTCACCGGATACGAACGTGCACAGAAGTATGCGCTCCAGGCGCTGGAAGAGCTAGAAGTGGACAAAGTCGAGAACATTCGGGATCAAGCCGAGCTGGCCAAAGCTATCAGAACAGTGGTTGCCGCCAAGCAATCAGGAAACGAGGATCTCCTGGCGAATCTCGTTGCTGAGGCAGTCCTAGCAGTACTGCCAAAAAACCCCTACAACTTCAACGTGGACAACGTGCGGGTGGTCAAGATCATGGGTGGAAGCCTGGAGCAAAGCAAAGTGGTGAGGGGAATGGTGTTTGGCCGCGAGCCTGACGGGACGATCAAGAAGGCTGTCAAGGCCAAGGTCGGTGTGTTCAGCTGCCCGATCGACATTTCACAGACCGAGACCAAAGGCACCGTGCTTTTGAAGAACAGCAAAGAACTTTACGATTTCACGAAGGGCGAAGAGGCACAAATGGAGAACGCAATCAAAGAGCTTCACGATTCAGGGTTGAGAGTCGTTGTTGCTGGTGGAGTCGTTGGCGAACTGGCGATGCACTACCTCAACCGGTATGGCATTTTGGTCATCAAAGTCCTCTCAAAATTCGAGCTGAGGCGGTTATGCCGCGTCGTTGGTGCCACACCGCTGGCACGTCTTGGAGCGCCAATGCCTGAGGAGATGGGTACGGTCGATATCGTCGAGACACTCGAGATCGGCGGCGACCGTGTGACAGTATTCCGCCAGGAGGGCGAGCAGACCCGCACAGCCACCATTGTGCTGAGAGGTGCTACACAAAACCATCTTGACGATGTGGAGCGTGCCGTCGACGATGGTGTCAACGTCTTCAAAGCCATCACCCGCGACCCACGACTGGTAGCTGGCGCTGGTGCGACGGAAATGCAGCTGGTCGAGCGCCTCACCGCTGTTGCAGAGAAGACGACCGGCCTCGCACAATACGCAATAAGAAAATACGCCGAGGCGTTCGAAGTGATCCCGCGCACCCTTGCCGAATCCGCCGGCCTAGACGCCACCGAAGTCCTGACCAGATTGTACACAGCACACGCCGCACCGCAGCAGACCAACGGTTGCAAGCCGGAGCATGACGATGACAGCGATGAAGAGCTCGACTGCACCGGCGTCGACATCGAGAACAGCGACGGCACAGGCACGCTTGATGCCGAAGACGAGGGCATTCTCGACTTGATGATCTCGAAACAATGGGCGATTAAGCTGGCGACCGAGGCGGCGCGAACAGTACTCAGTGTGGATCAGATCATTGTGGCGAGACAAGCTGGTGGCCCCAAGCCGCCAGGTCCCAACCCCAACTGGGACGAGGATGATTGATCTTGCGGCTTGGTATGAAAGGGTCACGAGGTAGAGCTAGATAGAAAGCACAATGAAATGCCACTCATCATGAACAGTCGATGGATCATGCGGTGACATGTAATGAGATCGTCCTAGCAGGGCTTCAAGCATAATATTCACATGGAAGTGTGATCTGCTTTACATGCTGGCGGGTCGACTACGAATAATGTCCAAGACTACTGAAATGTTCAGCAATGAAAAGCTGGTCCATAGCTGAACATCAATTACTGTACAAAGTGTTTAAATTCTATGCTCACGCAATAATGCTACATCTAGGCCTCCCTAGCCATGCAAACGAACCGTTACTTATACATACGATGCTGACCCAAGCATCTCTCCCTGCTCTATCTGAGCTCTCGAGCCTACCGCCTCTTCTTCGGCCGGTGGCTAGGGTCTCGCCCATGCTTGTCCAGCCGTCGGACTGGGGCTGGAGCATATGCGATGCCGGCGTACCAGCCTTCCACCTCTTTGATCATGAAGCGGTCCACATGACCCTTCCGGTCAATGCCATCAGGCGTCTCTTCTTCCATCGTGGGGCCTGGCGTGGGCGCCGCAGATCGGCCGTGGTTGGATTTGTTCTCTGCAAACTCGAGCTCGTCTTGATTCTCCTCTTTGCCAGCACGTTGCGCGGCTTGGAAGTCTTCCCGATCCTCAACCGATTCCATGGCTTTCATGCGGGCCTTGTCGCTACCGCCTAGATATCGCTCGATGGCATCATCCACGACTTGCTCCTGGTGGATGTCGGTGACCGCGTGATGAGCTGAAGCCTGATACTCAGTCGTGAAATGTCCTTCTTGAATCACGGTCTGGTCGAGCAGACTCTTCTGGTTCGCACGACGCAGGATGTTCTCCTCGACGGTCTTCTCGGATACCATCTTGTAAACCTCGACGTCTCGCATTTGACCTATACGATGGGCTCTGTCCATGCACTGACGATCCATCTGCGGGTTCCAATCCAGATCGTAGAAGATCACAGAGGATGCTCCCGTAAGATTGAGTCCAACGCCACCAGCACGAGAAGACAAGATCATACACTGATATCGAGAATCAGGTCGATTGAATTCAGCAGCGTACAGCTGACGCTTCTCAATGGGCGTCGACCCATCCAGACGTAGGTAGGGCAGATTGAGCAGATTCAAAAATCGTTCTAGAACGTCAAGAGTACCAGTCATCTGTGTGAATATCAAGCTGCGCGACCCTCTAAGCTGCAGATCGCGAAGAAGCTTGGTCAAGCGCTGCAGTTTGCCAGCATCGTAGATGAGAAGACGAGAATCTGGGAATGCGATAGTGGTTCGAGTCCGGGCCTCATGAGCGAAATCTTCGTCTTGCGGATAGTACGCACTTTCGCGGATTAGCTCTTGGAGGCGAGGCTCTATTGCAAGATCAAGCACAGGTGCTGTTGCGACAGGCGTACAGAAGGCAAAATGCACAATGGTGTCCTTCAGCTCTTGCGCCATCCTGTCTAAGCCTGTAACGTCTTGCTGTAAGCTCGTCCTTTCCGCCAGGGATGCGTCAGCACAATGTTCCAGCTGCAATGGCCGCCGGGAGAGGGTCGGCCACACACGCAAAGATTTTATCAATTTTTGCCCGCGTGGAACATGACTGTATGCCTGGCTTCTATGTATCGTCAAGACTTCGCGAAGATCCTGGCCATAGACAGGAACATCTCGTACAGAGTCTTCCGTGACACGAATGGACTCGCGAAGAAGCTGTAGCTTTCTCTCTCTTTGATGCAAGCGTTGCAGAGCTAAACATCCGGCCATTGTTGCAGCATCAGGGACATCCGCAGGTGGCTCTTCGAGCTTCGCAAGCTCGATCTTCATCAAACGAGTCGCAGCGAGCTGTCGAGTGCGCTTCACAATGCGCTTCCGTCGACCCTCGTGCGAGGAGATCATCAAACAGGCAGGTAAGTCCTCAGTCTTCCCGAGCATGGAGCGAATGAGCTTCGTTGATATGACAGAACCCTGCGCGGCGCTATCTTGCATGGCGAAACTGGTCTGAATAGGTCTCGGATCGAACAAATCTGGATGATTGCAGACCTTCCTGAGACTGAGCAGTACGGAACCAGCAGTGACAGCATTGCCTTTCTGCAGAGACTCCCGCGTTGATGCCAGACCCATATATTCCTGGTAAAGCTGGCGCTGACGCTTCGACAACTTGCATACGATGACACTTTCAATCTTCTTTGGCAAGTCTTTCTCAACCTCGGATTTCAAGCGTCTAAGGAGAAACGGTCGTAATGATATGTGTAGTTGATCGACGACCTTTTGCGCCTCTGTAGAGAGAGCGGTCACGCCAGACTCAAAGATCTCCTTCACAGGTTCTTTCCAATGACTCAAGAACTCCTCGAGGTTGCCATGTGCTGGGTCGTCGTCGCCTGCAGTAAGGAAGGTGAGTAGCGACCAGAGCTCAGTGAGAGAATTCTGCAAGGGTGTGCCCGTCAACAGAAGCCGCGCTTTGGTATTGAGCTTGATCAAGCTTTGCCATCTTTGGCTTTGAAAATTCCTGATGTTGTGAGCTTCATCCAGAACCATATAATGCCACTTCACCACCTTCAGAGCATTCATATCTTGCTGGGCGACGCTGTAGGACGTGATGACCACGTTGTAGCCGCGTTTCGTAGGGTCCGGGAGGTGCGGATCATTCGCCCAATGCTTCCGTTTTGCCGCACGCTCTTCGATGTTACCGTAGTAGCCAAGAACGCGAAACCCTGGGAGGAACTTGTGGAATTCGGTCACCCAGTTGAGGACGACTGAAGTAGGGACAATGATCAAGTGAGTCTCCCATACATCATATTGCTCGGCGATATGTGCCAGTAGACTGATTGTTTGAATCGTCTTGCCGAGGCCCATTTCATCTGCGAGGATACCATTTGTATCACTCCGGTACAGAGATGCTAGCCAGTCAAGTCCGGCATGCTGGTACGAGCGCAGTTCGGCAGTCAGCAACTTTGGGATAGGCACAAGGCTCCTCACGTTGGCATCTGCTGGTTCCAAGGCCACGTCCATGACTTCTCCGTCATCTGCTTGATCTGTTGGCGGGGCAGTATTTGATGCATCCTCCTCAACATGCGCATCCGTCTGAGGCTGATCACTGGCGAGATGAGCAATGTCGGCCGCCCTTGCACTCAGAGTTTTCTCGGCTGCACCGCCGTCCAAAGTGGGATCTGCGTTATCATCCGACGTGACTTCAGCCGTGTGGTCGCGTTTGTCACCTTCCGTGCTAGTTGTTGGTGTAGGCAAACCATTCACTGCCTTGATCTGTTTGCTGGTGAAGAGGAAGCCAAGCATGGACTGCTGTGCCTCATCAGCTCCAGCATCAGAATCAACCTCCTCTTCTTCACCGTCATCATCAGCATCGACATCTTCATCACTGCTGCTACTCATATCCTCATCTGAGTCATACATGTCGACCGACTCGTCTGAAGAGAGATTGATGTCAGTTTCCTGATTATCTTGACCTGATGTGACCGATACGGATCTCCGCCTGCGTGGAGGGTGCTGAACGGCACCTTCGGACCTGTCCTCAACTGGGGCGTCTTCTCCGGGGTCTTCGTCTCTGATCGGGTCAGCCTGGGGCTCGAATTCGTCTCCAGCCTCGTCGTCGTCGTCTTCAAGATCGTTGCCCGCTTCGTCGCCAAGAAGTGCCAAACTTGCCAGCGTCTCGTCTTCGGGTTCGGGAGTGTCCGCGTGTTCATCTTGCGTCTCATGGTCTTGCATTTCTTCGTCTTCGTCTTCGTCATCTCCGGCTGTGATTGGCTCGGGCACTTCAGCATCTCTCTGCGCAAGATAATGAGCAAGCTCGTCGCTTCCCATTTCTCCTTGCTCCTCGTCCTCGTCGCTCCCGCCATGGTCGCTGTCGGATTCGCTCATGTTCTCGTCGCTACTATCGTCGAGCTCATCAACATCGTCTTCGTCAGCCATGCTCTCGCCCTCAGCCTCGTCATCTGTGTTGACGTCACTGTCGTAGTCGCCACGCTGCCGAGCTATCATCTTTTCGCTCCTCTCAAGCTGTCTTTGCAACCGGGCTTGACGTCGAAGGGTTTCTTCTGCCTCCCATTGCTCCTTGCGGAGTTGCTGGACATGAGCGTCGACGAGCGCCCACTTAGCCTGCACATCGGCTATGACCTGCTTGTAGACTAATCTCGTGATCTTATCTTGTTCGGCTTGGATGTCCTCCTCGGTGGGTCCGCGCATAGACTTCCAGTATTCCAGAGCTTCATACGCGATTTTCTTGGCTTGTGCTCGATGTATCGTCTTCTCACGGAGCTGCAGCTGACGTAACCACAACGCCTGCGCGACAACATGATCAAAGTGGCCGAACTGTCCGAGGGGTTCTCGCTGCCGTTCCGCGCTATATAGTGTGAAACATTCCTTGCTCAAAGGCCCTCCAGCTTCTGCAGCCTTGAGAATCTTCGCCCGCCACGCAGACTCGGCAAGAGCTGCTTGTTCGTTCCGCTGCAGAAAGAACTGAGCATCAGGCAGGTTGCGCTCATTCTCCATGAAAGGTTGTTGCAGCTCCTGCAGTTCGTAGTGGTCGAGAATTTGGTACAGGCTCGGTTTTGGCGGCCGTGTAGGCGATGGAGGGATCGCATTCGGATGTGGTGGCGGTACTGCCTGTCGAGTCGAATTAAGTCGCAAGCGGATTTTGGTGGGTGCTCGCGTGACGTCGTTCGATCTAAGAGATACACCGTTCCGGGCAGGGGAATCATCTGGCAGAACGTCTCCAGTGTCATCAAAATCACCAATGCTGCGCTTGCGCTTTCGTGGACGGCCAACGCGCTTCTTGACTTGGATGGGCGATGAGAAGGATCTCGAAGGTTTCAGCGCAGCGATTTGTGCTTGAAGGTCGGCGATCGTGCGTGCAGGACTCACGGAGCTGAGCGGAGAATCTGTCATGTCTTCGACCTTATTGGGTGTGGATCGCGATGGAGTCGATGTTATGGCAACCTTCCGTCTCCTTCTGTCCACCTTTGGCTCCTCCACTGACTTCTCCACCTGCTTCTTGGTCCTCGGACTGATACGCTTCGGCACCTCAGACAGATCTTTGTTTACACGCCCGCTCTTACGCTTGCCGTCGACATTGATACTGGTAGGACCATCCGCTGCGAAGCCTTTCCACGGGGGACTCGCTGGGCGTGACTTTGACAGGAGGCGGCTTTCACTGCGTGGTCGGCTGTGACCCTCGCTTTCGCTGAGCGCAGGGGTGATGTTGACGCGTGCCGAGACACGCCTCCCGTCCGCCGACTTCATGGTCGCGGCCTCCACAGTCGGAAACTGCCATGGTGGCGAAGGCGCGCGTTTGCGCTTCTTTATACCGACGTCTGCAATGCCTGGCGATGAACTCCTTGCCTCTGATTCTTGTCTGTTACTCCTTCGCACCAAGTCTGGTCGTGATGCCACCGTCTCCTGCGCTGCGCTGTTGCCATCACTTTCCTCCTGTTTCACCGGGCCGACCGCGTCCAACGATGTTCCTGCGCTTTGGTCATGTTCGATATCGTTCGGCGATGCGGGCGCGTTGTTCGGTTCGTTCTGCTGTTGTGCATTGGGCTCGATGTTGTCGTATTCAGTAGTGACGAAGTCGAGGGCAGGCTCCACATCCGGAGCAGACGTTGCGCTCATGACAATCGATCAGAGCCCCTCTCACAATACTGACCCCCTCTTTCATCTTCGACAACGCGTTTCTATCCCCCAAACATACAGCCAGCGATGGAGTCGAGCACGCTGAGCACCGTGGTGTGGTCCAATTTTCGATAGCAGTCCAGGGTGAAAAGTTGTGAATCGTGAAAGGTTATGACTACGTGTATCAGGCGTTGAAGCAAAAGAGACCGCGAAACCGTCGGGAAAGGTTGGCGCCTTACCCGATCGAGCTCCCGTTCTTGGCTTCGTTACCTCAGGCCAAGCTCGGCCAACGACAACGACGACGTCTCTCACGTAGCAGACCCATCCACAACGACAAAGGACGCCCACATCTTCACCATGGCGTCTGTCAGAGTTGCTGCTCGACTCGGATCCCGTGCACAGTGCGCACGACCTACCACGGTCTCCCGCGTCCTGCCGACCGCCCCGCGCAGCTATGCTTCTGCTTCGACCGTCATGCCCCGGCCAGCACAAGGCAACAAACCAGCGAGTGAGGCGGAGCAGGCCAGCGAGGACCTCGAGGACGTGAACATGGTATGCCATGCCCCAGGGAGGAGACCCTAGCCACCAATGCTGAGCCTTCAATGCGCAATGTCGATCCCACGACTCCGGCCGCAGCATTGAGACACTCCAGCCCAAACTTCTTCCCCTTGAGCATATGCCACTAACCCCTGTCATCGCAGAACGGCAACTACCCAGATCCCACCCTGACCTCGGCGCTGCCTATCAAGCGACAACACCGCGACCCCTACGCCGACTGGTGGGACAAGCAAGAGCGCCGCAACTACGGCGAGCCGCTGCACGAAGACAACGACATCCTGGGCATGTTCTCGCCCGAGGACTACACGCACTTTACCCCCGGGAAAGGACTGTTGCTATGGGTGAGTGATGCATCTCTTATCTGAATGGCTGCAGTGCTTTCGGCTCGCGCTTGGTCGTTCGCATGATGCTTTGCTGTGAAAAGACGGCAGGAGACGAACATCTCTCTGACAATGACTATAGGGTGGCTTCCTCACTGCACTCGGCGGTCTTATCGCTGCTGTGTCGCGCTTCTACCCTGATCGACCCTCGGCGCCAAAGACGTACCCGGGAGGACTGGAGGCGGAATTGGGTGGGCCACGCGCGCCACGAGCACGGAAGACGGAGGATGATGATGCGGCTCTGGTGGAGCAAGGTAGCCGGAGCACGCCGACACTCAGAGGGTAGATAAGGCAGGAAGGGCACTGCTGTGCCAGAGGGACTGGTTGTATTTGGGCAATGTACAGAGTTCAATGGTCAAGCATCAAACTTTTTGAAGAAATGCTATGCGCAAGCCCGGGTGGCTCGCTGTTTTCTTTGTGCTACGCTTTTCGCCTCTCTTTAACGGGGTATCAAATGTGGCGATGCGACGCAAAGCAACCTGCATGTGCAGCCAAACTCGCCACTTTCCTGTCAAACATTGAATCATCCCTCATGCTCGCTATAACGCCAGTCACATTTCCTCCAACCTCCTGCCTGTCTGCTTTCAATCCGAATCATCGATCTCGATGATCTCGATACGCCGCTGCAGTGTATGCTGCATTTTCCTCGCCGCGTCCTGAGGTATATCATTATCGATGTCCATGGCATCGTGACTGCGCTTCGAGCCTAGGGAGGAGCTGGACATATTGCCGTCGGGCGAAGCCACTGGCATGCGTTCACTCCCAGTCTCACTCTGAGGAGCCTCCACAGTATGCTGGGCTTCTTGTTGAGCGACCTGCGGTTTCGCAGGGGATTCCCCACCAAGTGCACTACCAGGAGGTCCCATCTGACTACCCTGAGCTTTTCGCCAGGGCTCAATGGCGCCGCTCTTGCTAGACAGCGCATGGAGCGCCGATCGCCACGACGGCATCACGTCGGCGCGTGTCAAGACCTCAGGTTCACTATGCCCCGAGGCCCTGATCGTGGTCTTCATATCCTGGCCCACATCCCGGTCGTTCACTTCTTTCAAGTTGAGCTGCTCGATGCGGGTATCGGCCCAGAACCAGGTCTTACCCTCGCTGCGCGCGATTCGTGGAGAGTGAAGTTCGGAGTACTTGCGCGCGTCCAAGGTTCCGACGACACCACGCAGAATGCGAGTCTTGGTGTCATTGATGGATTTGGCAACCGAATTGACCGGTTGGAAAGAGGATGGTGTTGGCGGACTGTCAAACCAGGCGGAGATTGCTGCGTCGCCAGGGTATCGACTGATGACCCTGCTATAGGGGATCTCGACACGCATCTTGGGGTTGCCAGGATCTGTGACGTGGAACCAGTCACCTTGAGGTAGATCAGGGGGGAGGTTGGTACTGGCAGGCACCTTGCCCATCACATCGAAGCTGCGGGTTGGCTCGAGCGAATACGCGTGTCCGCTGACGTGCAACACCGTACTGTACGGACGTCGGTCATCCCAATCATCGTTGCTCGCCTCGTGCACATTCAGGAAAACCAATTTGATCGAGGTGATCTTTAGCATGTCCACTTCTCCAACGTCGTTCAAGAACCGCACTAGATCGCCCACCATGATCAGCTCTGGTCCGATATATAGCGCTTTGGCAAAGATAGTCGCGTTAGGCCAGGTTCCCTTGAAATGAAACTTCTGGAGCACACAGAAGCTTTTCGCGGTTGTGATGGCCTCCTTGACAGTCTCGTGGGTATTTTGCTCCATGGCACATTGCTGCCACAATGCCAATGGTCGTATCGCGTGCAGAGGGACATAGACATGCTTTTGTGGCGAGAGGAGTGATTGAACTCTGAATCCCCACTGGTTGATACTAGTCTTCTTTTCATCTGAAGCCCCCACAAGGTTTGTTTCCGTACAGCTCTCGGTAGGTTCTTGTGTTATAACACCAGCTTCCCAAACCGTCTGTTCAGCCCAGACAGCTGATGCATTGTCGTACACTCTGAACTTCTTGGCGCTGGGGCTCCACCTGATAGAGTCATCAGGACTCAAACGTCTGATAAACAGCACCACCTCGCCTAGTCGTGGGATGCATACCGGTTGATCTTGCCACTTGGTGGTGAGCTGCTGAAGCTTTTCGCGTCCAACATATGCATCCGGTGACCATGGCTCGTGAAAGGGCACACTGATCGACGCATCAGGCCCTGCGTCTTTCAGCTTATCAAGTAGTACTCTGTAAACGTCTACCACACCATCCTCGTCTACCTGCTTTCGTCTTACCGCCGGCGCCTCGTCGCTAGAGCTGAATTGCCCATGGTGGAGAAGAGACTGTTGTGGCTGGGCGGAGTTCAACGATGTGGGAGGCTTGATCACGCGTGTCGAATGCTTGATCGCACCACTGGAGAAACTGTTGCTATCGGGATACCCATTGTTGACCGGCCGAGCTCGTTTGTTCGGGGTACCTTTCGACTTACATTTGGAACAATAGCACGAGATCGGGTTGGTCAGGCCGCCGTCCATCAGCCATAGGAAATGTGGTAAGGCCTCGGGCAAAGATCGGAGGACACCCTGTGGGTGGCCCCATAGGTAGTAATCAACATGCTTTGACCCATCGCGCGTCCTCTTCCAGCCTGAATATCCAGCTGGCAGACGATCAAGAGAATATGTAGCACCCGGATGTGTCAATCCCTGCTCTTTGGCCCAGAGCTGACCGAGCTTGGCGATGAAATAGGAGTCGTCTTGGGTGTACTTCGACCTGTCTGGAGTCCGACCATCACCGTCGGTGGCGCCGCGTATGTGAAGTATGTAAGGCCGGCTCATGGCGAGTTGGCGGGTCGTGACAGAGCGTTGATGGTACTACTGCCCCCACCGGGACGTTGGGTCCGTCCTCGTGGAAGTGAAGGCGACGAGGAAAACAGCACCGATGCACGTTAGGTTTCTGTGCAAGTCTCTGAACCCGTAGGTTTTTCAGGTATCCAGCAAGGGCCCTTATGCTTGGTCGATGGAATGATGCTGCGAGTGAAGCAGATGATGGCTGTTCAAGAAGTCCTTGTGTTGTCGCAGGTGTGGCCATCTGTGTGTCACGCAAACAACAGCTCATCCGCACATAAAGTCGATCACATGTCGATCTCCAGGCATGGCAGGCAAACAACTACCATCGATCAGCGACGCAGCTTTGAAGGTTTTCTACACAAATACCGAAGCACGCAATAGCTTCAATCGTGCAATACACGCTGCACGGCTTATCTTTACACATATAACCTTTGGCTCCGCCAGACGAAGTCGGGAACTCGTGGGGTTACCGAAAGCCACACCGCTGCAAACCACTCGCAACGCCGCCAGCCCTCCAATGGCAGCGCCCACCCGCCAATCCAGCAGTAAGCGCCGACATGCTACTACTGAACTGGACCGCATCTGCTGGCGAGCAGTACCTGGCTGAGTTCCCGTCTCTGCACTTATCACTGCTCTCCTGCTCATCATCACCTCCCCGTCGTCACCGTCGCACTGCCCGACCGCGACAACGGCTTCATCGAAAGCAGTTGAGACCCGGGGATTGCGCGATCGACGTCGTCCATCGGCCGACCCAAGGACCGCACCGGCGATCTCCTGTGCGCAATCGCTGTGCTATCGACCAGCGCCCGTCGTCGCTCGTTCATTCTCACCATGAAAGTGTAGCCATACAAGCTATATCGTCCTCATGGCGATCTTCGGCTCATCACCGCCTCAAGCGAGTGTGTTGCAAACTCCGCCCGCAAAGCGCATCTCTCTTCCAGTACAGGAACGTCTGTCTACCATTACCGAAGGTCCCCGACCGCCAGCTGCATCGCGCGCGTCGCAGGGCCGACCACTGTCGGGGCGTTACACTCCATCGTTCACCAGCTTCAATCGATGGTCGACTGGGAACAACAGTCAGTCGACAACGACAAGAACAGCACCGCCGGCATACGGATGGGTAGACGAGCCGATCGCGCCCGAGGAGGATCTTCGTGGGCCAGTGGAGGGAGAGAAGCTCGCACAACTGAGGAAAGCCGATGATCAGAGAAGAGATGCAGGAACTAATTCAAGAGGAGGATGGGGTCGTCTATTACTGATCATTGCAGCAGTCCTGATCATATTGGGTGTCGCGCTTGGAGTAGGACTTGGAGTTGGCTTGAAGAAGCACCACAGCAGCAGTGATGATGACGGTGGCACCGATGGAAGCTCCTCACAAACTACAGACTCGTCACAGCCGTTCCCACTCGGTGAATACAGCTTGGCGACCGTATTGCGTGTGCAGAATTCGAGTTGCACGTCCAATGCCGCCACATGGCGCTGCTACCCTTACACTACATACGATGCGTCGAATAGTGCTACGAGCAACGCCAGCATGGCGACCTTCAATTGGATCTTGGCAAACACATCCGCGATCTTTCCGACGAACAAAACAACCGACATCACCACCTCTGACGAGGGCATTGCCTCCAACCTGACCATCAGCTCTGTCGACAATCCATTCGCCATCTCCTTCACCAACCAGTCTCTCACGTACATCCGCACATCTTCCAACACCTCCCTCGCGCGCCTCACCTTCTCCTTCCAGATGAGCAAATCCGTCATCCCCTCCACGAGCTTGACGAGCAACAACGCCGCCACGCTCTGCTTCTTCAATGCCACCGAATTTACTGGCACCCTCTATCTTGCCGCGGAAGCCGTCTTCCCCACCCTCGCGATGGCCGAAGAGGATGCCGTCGGTAGCACCGGCTCTTCCGCGTGGCCATACGCGGTCGAGATCACGCAGTCCAGTCCGGCCGGTACTGACATCCCAGCGTGCTACCTGACCACCAACGGGGACGTCGGCGCGCGCATCCTGTCTGGTCCCACGCCTGTCTCTGGAGATGAAAAATGTGTCTGCGACTACAGAAACTATTGAGCCAATGATGGCCCGATGCTCGGAGCCCAATGCGAGCGAATGTCGCTCTTCGCACTACCAATATGATGGAAATGTACACATGACGAGAAGAAGAAAAGATCTGATGACGATGTTGATGCGCGTTCTGTGTTTTGTTATTGCTTTGGAGACGCCTGCGAGTGAGCGATGTGCGGACCCAAGCCTCTGTCCAGTCAGCTTGTGTGTGCTTTTTCGTTGTCTTTGGCGGATTTTGTCTCGGATATACCCAACGCGGTTGCTGTTTTTCAAATCTTCTTAACGCAATGTTCTATGAAGTACTTCTTCTCTCCTCTACCCCATGCAAGTCATCTGTCTAGTAATAGTCAAAGACCCGCAAAATGCACAGCCATGTTACGCCTTTCTCTCAACTCACTATCTACACTCTGTACGTCATGAGTCTCTCGCGTCCTTCCAGCTTGGACCAACAGTACGCTATACCGACTTGTCTTTGACAGCATTCATTGGCGTCTTGCTCGTGTTGTTTAAAGACAAGTGGTTCTGCAGGTCTGCCCACGACCATTGGAATATGCTCACAACTATCACGTCTGACGGCCTGCGTTGCTCGGAAGAGGCCAAGGAATGAAATCCCCTGAAGGATAACAACCCATTGATAGAATTTGCCACGTTATTCTGAACAAGGGAGCTTCGTTGGCAAGCATTATGGTACATCATACTTTCACAGTCAGATCAATGACCATACCACCAATTGCACACGCCCTACTTTCCTCTCCGCCCTTTCACAAACCCAACTAAATTCTCAATCACGCCATCGAGCGCTTCTTTCTCCTTGATCGCTTCGTCTTTCCGCTCCAGCCAGTACTCCAGCACACCACTTGCGCGCTGATTGAGATCTTCGAGGCTCGAGACATGGCCGCGTAACTCCTGGTCTTCGAAGCCATCCATGGCCTCGGGCGTGGTGCTACATAAAAGCGTAGCAGCGTTGAGGTCGAAGTCTGGCGGAGGCGGGGGGCCGCGGGGAGGAAGGGTGTTGGTGCGTCTTAGTGAGGGCTTTTTGCCGCCGCGCGAGTCTAGGGAGGTCGTGGAGGAGTTGGCGATGCTGGCGACGTCGCCTTCTTGGCGGAGACGATCGAGGGCGGTGGATGGTCGTGGGGACGTGGGGAGGTTGATGTTGGGTAGGATGAGGCGTTTTTGTTTGGATGGCGGCAGGATCTCGTCAAGATCAACGGGAACTCCGAGGGAGACGAGGAACAGCCGGCGTATACGAGAGCGTGTCCAATTCGGAGGAGCCATCGGAGGTGGTGAGACCAGTTGTTGCCAGAGGGAGAGGGAGCGGTCGGAAAGGAATGCGCTGGCAAGTGGCGGATCAATGGTGACGGAAGGTGAGGTAGGAGTGGGGTCTGGAAATATGGCAGAGAGGTATGCATCGAGCCCGGAGGTGGAAGAGGGATCGGAGAAGTCTAGTGATGGCTGAGAGGCGACTGTCAGATACGTGATTGGCCGTGGCTGTCGGTATAAGACTACTTACGAGACCATAAAGCGGATCAGGAGCAGTAGGTTGTGATGGAATAGATTGTGGCTCCTCTACAGCAGCATCCTCTGCCTCGTCAAAGTCTCCAAAGTCATCTTCCTCGCCTTCTTCGGCGAACTCGTCAAAGTCGTCATTATCATCATCTGCGGCGTCGGTTTCATCGTGTTGTAATTCTGCTTCATCGCCTTCTTTCTTCTCCCACATGGATCGGAACCACGCCTGCTGACCATCACGATCTAACGGAGTGTCGTCTCCACTAGATAATAATGAACATCAGCACCGGGTCAAGAAAGTCGCGCCACTTGCCAACTCACCTACCATCTAGACGACCATTGCGAGCCTCGATTGGGGCTTTGCGCACCTCATCAGGCTCGGCATCAGCAGCTCTCATCTCCTTAGCTAATGTGCCCTCGACTTCACCGTGAGCTGGCTTATCATCGACCCGCTCTACTATTGTTTTGGGAATTGGTGACCCCCCAGGCGTCTGTGGCCGAGACGACGAACTCAGGTTGCTCATTGCACGACCCCGTGTGCCGCTCCGTGATCTTGCTCCCTCGGGTACTACTTCAATCTCGTCTGGCACGGCATCTTGCCGGCGCATGTCATAGGCTGGTGTGTTCGGCACTTCGCCATGAGCAGGCTGGTCGTCCACCCGCTCAACTCGTGTAGTAGGGATCGGTGAGGCCGGTGTGCGAGGGGGTTCGGAAGTTCCCTCGTCGGCGGAGGAGAAGTGGTCGTCCGACTCGGAGAGCTCGTGTGCGCCTGGATCTTCGGTAACAATGCGCGGGGGATTGAGTGAGTCTGACATGGCGATGAGGTTGTGATGGACGTCTTAGATATGTAGGCGACGTGTCTCGAAGGTATGGATATAAGGCAATGCCTACTTGTAAGTACGTACATCATATTAAACCTGATTATGTCGACGGTCAGCAAGCTCTCGCGAGCCTCAGGCAGCAAGCGTCTTCCAGTCGCGTCACCTTGGGTCTTTCAACAATAAAGCACGAGCAATTGTCCACTTTTCGCATTGACTACCATCCTCGTGCTCTTTCTTTCGAAAACTTTCTGGCAGGGGTTTCTGGATTGCACGTGTTGTCATTCTTGCGCATTCACGAGTATACGGACGAAGCTCGATCGCTCGTTACGTCCGATTTAGAGCAACCGCCGCAACAGCGTCGTGAACTTCGATCCTTTTCACGCACAACCTACGCATACCGATAACGCGATCGCAGCTACCAGCGTCGCAACAGTCGATCAGACCCACCGCAGTTCGAGGATCCGAGATACAGAGTGAAACGGGACTTTGAACCAGTGGGAGAGCAGTATCTCTCGTTTCAAGCATCGCACGTCGCGAAGCACATTCAAGAGCTACACAATATGTCCGAGCAAGACGGAGCGAACAAGAAGCCCTCGCTGGGTTTCAGTTTCGGCACTGCAGGTGGCTCTGGCAGCCCGTTTGGACAAACCGGCAGTAACACCAACACCACATCTGCGTTTGGCACCTTTGGCCAAAAGGCTGCATCTCCATCTGCCAACCCGAGCCCTTTCGGCGCTCCTGCATCGTCTTCAGGAGCGACACCCAGCACATCCGCGTTCAGTGCGTTTGGTCAGAAGGCAGCGTCCCCTGCGGCAAACTCAAATCCGTTTGGTGCGCCTGCTGCCCCTTCAGAAGGGACGTCGAGCGCTACCAGCTTGTTTGCAAACAATACTTCGGGCACCCCCAAGCTCGGTTTCGGCACAGGTCAATCATCTGCTGCACCTAGTTTGTTTGGCGGCAACTCATCTAGCAAAGATACTACCGCCGCCCAGAAGCCTCTGTTTGGAGCGATTGGTTCTGGCGGAACAAGTTCACTGTTTGGTCAAAACACAAGTAGCTCTGCTGCCGCAAACCAGACGCCTACCACCACCGCAGGAGCTTCAACAGGTAACCTATTCGGAAGTACGCCAAACGCGTTCGCAGCTTCTAGCAGCAACTCTGGTGGACAGTCAGCAACATCTGCCACCACTGGCGGATCATGGTCATTTGGCAATACGAAGAAAGATGCCACCAGCACACCTGCCTCGACTACAGGCCCGCAAGGCAGTAGCGTGTTTTCGGCAGTGGTGAGCGCTCCAGAGAATTCTACCACACCTCAGTCCAAGCCGACCACCCCAAGCTTGTTCTCTACGACACCCGCCGGCCTGCCTCCAGCAAACCTCTTTGGCAGCCGTCCAGAATCGTCGCAGACCCCTTCTACGAATGCGCCGTCACTGTTCGCATCCCAAACGCCAGCAAGCAGTGCCGCTCCAGCCGCGAGCACCGGGTCCTCCTTCTCTTTTGGACGCGCCGGGAGCTCCGCGACTCCCACGACTGGTAGTAGTGCCACAACTTCACTGTTCAGCAACGTCGGTCAAGGCCAGAAGTCTGCTTCGACACAGCCTGCAGCAACTACCTCTGCCCCTAACTTGTTTAGTGCGTTCAACAAACCCACTACGACTTCTCAGCCCGAGACTGCTGCTACAGCCTCAGGGGGTGCATCTACTGGGCTCTTCGGAAGCAAACCCTCGTCGGAAACTGCTTCCAACAAAGCTGAAACTCCCGTTAATCTCTTTGGAGCTGCCAAGACCCAGGCTCCTCCAAGTGGAACCACCCCATCGGCCGGCTCACTGTTCAGCAATGCCGCGACATCTCAACCCGCCAGTAGCGCAGCAGGGGATGCAGCACCGGCCGCAGCGTCATCAGCACCAAGCAACTCGTCGGGAGGTGCTGCCACACTGTTTGGTGGCCTGGGAGCTAAAACAGCAGGTACATCCGCTTCGACTGCCGACGCAAGTCAGTCCGCTGTCCCGAATAATGCTGCAACTTCCGGCCCGACCGCCGGTGGAGCAAGCGGTGCCTCAGCTGGGAACTTGTTCGGAGGAGCGCCAGCAGGTGCAGCAAACAGCACTAACCCAACAGTCGGAAGCGCCTCCTTACCAGCCGCGTCCAGCACAGTTGGGGTTGCACCGCCCCCAACCTCACGCCTGGCACAGAAGACCATGGACGAGATCCTGACGAGCTGGTCAACCTCATTGGCATCTCATCAGAAAAGCTTCCAGTCCATTGCCAAACAGGTGAGCGCATGGGACAGGACGCTCGTAGAGAATGCCAATAAGATCACAGCCCTCTATGGTCGATGTTTCCAGGCTGAGAAGGATTGTTCCGAGGTAGAGAGGCAGCTCACCAATGTTGAGCATTCACAATCAGACCTCGAAGCACTGCTCGACAAGTATGAGCACGAAGTCGACCAGCTCCTCGAGGCGAACGGGTTGGGCGATGGTGGTGCAGGCATCAACGGCATCGATGCGGAAAGAGAGCGAACGTATGTTACCAGTCTCTGCCATTGTCATTTTCTCCTACGCAATAAGCTAATTGATGATCCACAGATACAAAGCCGCAGAAGCATGTGCCAACCGTCTCAACGACATGTCACACTCTCTTTCCGACATGATCGACGAGGTCAACCGCGCGTCTACCCAGCTTGCCTCCAACAACCCAGCCTCGCAGTCCGCATCTCGCGGCGATGATCCACTTGCACAGATCGTGCGCGTGCTCAATGGTCATCTTGCACAACTCCAGACCATCGATGCTGGTGCAGCGACCTTGCAAGGCAAAGTGGCTGCCGCACAGCGCGATGCTCGCAGCCTGAGCCAGAGTCAGGGACTGAACAACGGTGCACAGTGGGCGGACGACTTTGGGCGGAGTTATTTGGGACGACGTTAATGTGGACGCGTACAAGATGACAGATTGCGGGAATTCAAATTATTAAGGAAAGGCATTAATGTTCCCCCGAAGACGGGTTTGGGTTGTTGGAAGGTCTCGAGCAGCTCCAGATCTGGTCGATTCGCAGGATGTGAATAACGGAGCACAGAAGATTGTTGTACCACTAGACTTCTCTATGTGATGCTCTGGTTTACCGTCACAAGAGTGACCCAGTACACTGTCACTCAACCTCATTCCCGCCGCCATTGTCGAACTGCTTGATCATGTGTACGTACGGCGATCACATTTGTTGTGACACATTCTACAAGGGTCATGTATATCAATTTCGTACCTCCTCCTACCCTCAGGTCAGTTCTACACGGTCTAAAAGACATTACATCCACTGTCCTTATGCGAACCTTGGTGAGATCACACCGTGACACGACCAAGCTGTACTGCCGGTTCCACGAACCCAGATCTTTCCCCCTTTGATAAGCGGGACTGCTCAAGACCAGCCGCATCGAACATGCTTGACGGTTCCATACAACTGTGAACAGCATCGTGCTGCGAGTAGGACTTTGGCGGTGCTTGTGGTCGAGCCTTGTGAAACTCGACTGCATTCTCATCACGAACGTCAAGGCAGATCATAAGCTTGCGTTACGCTCAAAGTCATGGGCATGCCAGTCGTTCACGCGAGGGTACACTGTGAGGCGAGGAGAGGGTATATATATAAGTCTTCCACGTCAGGTTCCCAGAGGCAGAGAGTGTACTATTACTACAGCGATAAACACTCTTGGTGTCGACAGTACCCAGGGCCTAGATATACGTTCCGTCAAAACACGTCAAGGCAGCTTTCCATCGCTGCTCGAACCGGTTAGGCGAAAGAGCTAGAAACGACAATATGTCTTCTTCGAAGGCCGGCGTGTCTGCGACCCACGGAAAGAGCAAGGTGGCGAGAGTTCCACAAACTGCCAAGGCTAAAACGGCCAAGACTCCGATAAGATCAGATGCGCGTGAGTCCTCAGTGGCAATACAGA
Source organism: Microcyclospora pomicola (assembly GCA_002786065.1). NCBI lineage: Eukaryota > Fungi > Ascomycota > Dothideomycetes > Capnodiales > Microcyclospora > Microcyclospora pomicola. The sequence continues at coordinate 510,544 of NHNY01000008.1, read as the reverse complement.
CGCCAGCTGAGCGGCAAGAGGTGGAAGACCGGATCTTGCCTGTTGTCGCGTTGACAGATGAGAGCGATCAGGACTTCCGGGCAACGGTAGCTGCAAAGGGGCGGCAGAAGTATGGAGGTCCAGCAGTGAAATGTGAAGCGGACACTCCTGCACGACTGATTCCTGCTGTTGGGGATAACAAGAACGGCAAGCAGCTTGCATCGGATGAGTCTGAAGACGGCGAAGTGTCTGAGTACGAGGAATTATGGCATGGGCCCAAGAAAAAGCGCCTGTATACGATGGCAGAAGTCCTGCGTGAAGGACCACGATGGACGAGCGAGAGCGAAGCGGCGGACTTGCTCATCTTGAAGAACCAATCGGCGTACGAAGCACTGGGCTGGAACCGTATCAGGAGGGATCGTGCTGCTCGTATGCGTGTCGAAGAAAAGTCGGCAATGCACATTCCTGACGACAGTCCAGACCAGGTCATAGGAGAGGTCGTGCGCTCAGACGAGACAGACAGGCTGCACGAGGACAAGACTCGTCCACCTTCTGTACTTTCCGAGACCTCAATGTATGTTGACTCGGTGGAAAGGTTCTCCGATGCCGTCGCGGGTATACAGCTTGAGCAGCTCGATATCTCGACGGAGTTGTTTGATGGTAGCAAATGGTACCCGAAGCAGTCGTCGAGCTCGGCCAGCTAGGCCTTACTGTGCGTGGTCCAAGACGTCGATTCGAATGATGTTCATGGCTTGTAGCTTAGAGAGAACGCGTAACGATCAACGACCCGCTGCTGAGGTAGCCCGTATATTAGCACGCAGCTCCTTGCCTGACTTCAAGCAAACTTGTCATGCTTCCCCTTGACCTTGACATCCAGCATAATCTCGTGGTAATTCCCCTCTTTCCTCGCCTTCTTCAACTTCTTGACCTCATCATCCTCCAGCCGCCTCCCCACCTCGTCCTCCAGCTCTTTGCGCGAGATCTTCGACCGCACCTTCTCCGCCTTCTCCACCTTGTGCTGCGGCTTGAATCTCGCCTGCATGCGGACACGCAGCACCGACGCGTCCTCCAGATCGCCCCGCAGCACATTCTCCCGCACCCCGATGAACTTCTTGCGCATCGTCTGGACCTCGAAGCCTCCGACCTCTCCGCCGTCAGTTGAAGACGCGAGCCGAAACGTCTCTTCCGGGCTGACGGCTTCGCTATGTGCGCTCAATGCGCCGACCGCATCGCAGCCTAGGTATTTGCCGTGGTGACCTTTGAACGTGAAATCGCCCTCGCTGCCGACGACACGGTTGGCGATCCAGACTTGTCGGACATCGTGTGGTTCGGCGGTCGCGGGCTCACCCTCGACCAGGTTCTCGACTTGTTGCGCGAAGACTTTGCCGAGCTGGTCGACGCTTATACATGTGACGGGTTTGGTGTCGGGTAGTACGAGAAGGATGGGCCCGGAAATGTCGGAAAGTGCGTCTGCGGATACCCAGTTCTCGTCATCTTCGGGTGGGGCATCGGTTGTGCTTGTGAGCTGCTTGGAGGCGGGTGCTTCGTCGCCTTCTGTGGTTTCAGCTGCTGGTCTTTTTCGCTTCTTGGTTGGCTTTTTGTCGCCTTTGAAGGTCAATGCCTTGACCATGATTACCGGAACTAGATAGCGGCAAGCATTTGTCGTGTAGTGAGGTCAATTAAAGGTGACGTGCATCGGACAGCTCAGAAGTCACGCTAGGTCTGAGAAAGGCAGGGTTTTATTATATGAGGACGATCAAGCAGCACTTGAGGAGTGAAACATGATGAGGACAACTTCGTCGAGATCATAAGATCAGTATCATCTATTGAATAGCACAACATCCCCAAATCGTCCGCTTTTCAGACTCTCCACAATCTTCCTCTCACTTAACCTCATCTCCACGCAGATCTGATCCAAGCAACAGCGGCCGTCTAGATAACCCCGTAATTTCTCATCGTCCTCAGATCGCACCTCTTTGATGCTCTTAACATTCTTCGAGAGACTGGCCATAGTGAAGGTATCTTGTGGAGGCGTGGCCCAACCACTGCTCAACGCAGCTTTCTTCCACGCTCGGTCCACGAGTTCCCGTTTGGACTTGTCGTCTGTAGGCCTCCCAGAAGCCTTGGACTTCGTTGGCGAGGAATTGCTTGATGACCCGGAATGCTTCTGAGCGCCCGAGAAGACGTTTTCTCCAGTGAGTGCGTACTTGTGCACGCGTCGTAAGAAGCCCTTGATGATGCCGAAGGTTATGAAGCGGCGAATATCTACATTTGATAGTTGAGTTTGGTGCGTAAGGACATAATCTTGGACTGTCTGCCCCGGTGTAAGACTGGCATACAGCGTGATCACCTGCTTTCGTGTCGGCGCGTCGTCGACTGGGTTCACGTTTTGTGATTGTGCAGCTGTAGCACTGATCAAGTTCTTCTTCGGACTCACTGCCACGTACTGGCAGCACTCGTCTTGCATCTCCTCGTCCCCCACAAACCATGCAAAGTCAGAGGTCTGGGCATATATAGCTCGAAAGTGGAAGATATCCAGTAGTATTGCTCTATCGTGATACAGCAGTTCCTGCACCGCCCGTTTGACAAGCTTGACTTCTGCATCGGCGAGCTGCGCAATACGCTGGATATGCTTGACGCCATCGATGTGCTCGTGGATCTTCTGCAGCGTCAGCTCCCACGTCCACTGCTCCGGCGTCGGTAACGAGCGTATGAGCAACGGCACATCCCAGAGCTGCACCTTCGGGGGCGTGGGACGTGGACTGAAGAGCCGCAGGTTGAGGACATGACACTCGCTGACTCGCACACAAGTCTCTCCGTACTCGTTCAGGTCCTCATATACGCTTTGCAGCAGCTGGTATACTTTGCCTACGCCTTGCGTCGGATACCCATCCTCGCCTGCCCACCTCACTCCATCCAGCAACTCTTCCTCTTGCAGAATATCATTCTCCTCCTGCAAGCCTTTGAAGAACATGGCCGTCTTTCGAACGACCTGGTTCCAGATCCGGACATCTTCCTCCTCGCTCAGGACAAAGCAGACGTTGAAGGTGAAGCGATTCCTCGCATAGCTCGCATCTTGCAGCGAGACGGGGAATCCCAGGACGCGGTAGCCATTGCAGCAGATCGAGAGCGAGCGATCACATAACTCGTACGGTGGGATGATGTAGGCAGAGATGTCGCTGAAGTCGATCAAGGTCTGCACTGGCTGATCCGGAGCAGATTGCGGTGCTACGATCGAGGTCGGAGGATATTGGTGCACGACCGAGCGGCCTCTATCTTGGTGGAAACGGGTGTAGAAGAGCGCTTTTAGCATGGCGATGGTCTCGGCGACCCAGTTCGGGCGCTTTTCCTGGTGAGATCACATTATGTGAGGTTTCGTTGATGCATTCTAGAGAGTGATGTGGTCTATTGGAGAAGAGACGAAAGGTTCAGGTAACTTTATCATGGATTGGCGCAGCGCACTGAAGCTAGGTTGATTGCACGCAGTTTGACGACAGCATCCAATGGCAAAGGATAGTATTATATTACAACGTATTTCCACCGCTGCAATGCATCGAATAGAGACGTTCATATGTCTCAAATGCTTTAGATGGGAGTCTCCAAACGCTGTGCCAATATGCTCCTCCATCTGCCCACTGCGGATCTCCCTATAACTGCACGCCACCTACCGAAGACCTTATGATGTCGACACGATGAACGACAAAAACTGCGATGAAAGGGGAATGACAAGAACAATAAACGAGCTCCGATGGCAGGTCTTTGATGACCAGTGTGACCGTATCGCTGGGGCAAAGCGCATAATTAGATGGCAGTGTCACAAGAAGCAGAGACCGGACAGCCATGAGATGTATACTTTGTTGTTTCTTCGGGTTATTTACGGTGTGCGTGTACAATGCTCGATCACATCTTCGCAGAAGCTGGAACACCAATCTCCATGATATCTTTACCGCTCGTCAGATCGCTCTTGCTCAACATCTTGCCCGTTCGCATGAGTTCCGCAGCCTGGGTCATGTATGGGTCCTGATTGTGGTGTTAGCATTTCATCTAACAGCCAGAAGTCAACATCACAACTCACCTTCATCATGCTCGCGACGGCAAGGACTTCCTCGCCCTTGGTGTAGTAGGCGACGAAGCTTTGTTTGCCCGCGCTCGTGTCGGTGTTGCCTTGCACAATCACGTCGTCGTAGCCGCCGACGGTGTTACCGCAGTATCTGAGCTGAGCGCCTAGCGCACTCCAGAACACTGGGATGAAAGGCTTGGGGCTGCTGCTTGGAGTGTTAATGATTTGTGCAACCGAACGACCCGCGTTTTGAGCGACGTTCCAGTGCTCGATGCGGACTGGAGTGCCGTTGCCACCAGGACCGTGGTAGGGGTAGGTTGCAATGTCGCCGATGGCGAACACGTCCTTCAATCCCTTTATCCGGAAGGCTTCGTCCGTGGCGATCGAACCGTCCTTCTCGAGCTGTACTGAGCTGTTGTCCTTGAGGTAGTCGGTGCTGGGCTTGATTCCCACGCCTTCAACGACTAGATCGGCTTCTAATTCCGTGCCATCTTTGAGGTGCACCTTGCCAATCTTTCCACTGTCGCTTGCAGATGGTGAGCCCTTCTCGACACTTGCTTCCATGTAAAACTTCACTCCAGCTTTCTCGATGAGCGACTTGAAGATCGCTCCAACCTTCTCGCCCATGACTTTCTCCATGGGCTGCTTCTCCATACCGATGATGGAGACTTCGTGTTTCTGACCGGCCAAAGCATTCGCGGCTTCCATGCCGATGAAACTGCTGCCAACCACTACAACCTTCTTGCCACCTTCCGATCCTGCAGCCGCCATGATACCCTGAGTGTCGGCCAGGCTACGAAGAACAAAGACATTCTTGAGATCACCCTTGAGGCCTTCGAGTGGCAGATAATTCGCAACACCACCGGATGCAAGGATGAGCTTAGTGTAGTCGTAGTCCTTGCCGTCTTTGGTGGTAACCTTCTTCTTGTCAAAGTCAATCGAGCTGACATGACCGGTGACCAAATCCACCTCGCCTTCCTCGTAGAACTTGGGGCTTCTCCATTGGACCTTCGATGCGTCTGTGATCAATGCCTTCGACAACTTCGTTCGGTCAATTGGCGGGCCTTCCTCATCCGCAATAGTAACGATCTCGCCCTTGAAGCCGCCAGCTCGCAGTCCTTCAATTGCTCCAAGAGCGCCACTACCACGACCAACAATGACCACCTTCTCCTTGTTCTCTTTCTTGCACTTGATGCTCAGGCCTCGTCGACCCTTCTTGATCAGCTCCTCTTGTCCCTTGATATATACCCCACCATCTTTAACGATCACGTCGAACTTGCCGAGCGGATCCAGTGCCGGGGCATCTTCAACGTCGCCAGTGGCCACGCTGAAGCAAGCGCCGTGCCATGGGCACACCAGTCTTCCGTCCGCAGTCAGGACGCCCTTAGCGAGAGGAGCACCATAATGTGTGCAGTTGGCATTGAGAGCATGGACGTTTCCGTCATGCTTAACCAGTAACACCTTTCCATCTTTGAGACCCTCTACCTCGACCTCCTGCTTCTGGCCGTTCTTGAGGTCGACGCTCGTGAGGCCCTTGAGCTTGAATTCGGTAGCCATGGCTCGGAATGACGTCGAGAATCGTGAACTTTGTATGAACGGAGTGACAACACGCGGTTTCAATGACAAACGGAGAATTGAAGTGGTAGAAAAGAGGAATGGACGTGAACAGGACATGAAGAACTTGTTTGGTTGGAAGGAGTGAAAGAACAGGATGCTTGTACTTAAAGTCGTGCTGTCATTGTGCTTTGTTCGTGCCGGAGCTGTCATCCATGTCAGGTCAAGTCGTCATATCTAACGCGAGCTCTGTGACTGGTCAGAATTGACGTCGGCGTTGCGAATGCGTGGAATTGTTTCCGGAACATCGCGGTGCAACTCCATCGTTCCAGACAGGCTGCTTCAATACTTGCAGCATCCTCGAGAAACCATGTAATGTGCGTGAAGCAGTGCATCCATGTTCGGGATGAAGCCAACGACGATTTCTTGCCAGACTTGTTCATCCCGAGTGAATTGCTCTCGACACCCGCCGTTGTGCCACTTGATATGACTCCGTCGCTGTCCACAAACGGCTCATATCAACCGCCCAGAAAGATGATTTCACGAGTATGATTCTCACTGATCAAGTTAACATCTGTGGTTTCGGCCAGTATCTAGTCGGAACAAACGACGGTGGAATATACGGAACAACGGAATCTGTTAAGCTCCGTAATCATGTCGAACATCGACCTCAAATCTTGAGGATTCCAGGCATGAAAGCTATCATATTCCAGTGCTACGATAGGCCGACCTGGAAAACGGGACAAGACTTTCGCTTCCTGTGATGATCAGTGTGGGCAGGCATCTTCCATCCGTCGCCGTTCCTGCTGAGCGAAGGACAGACCAACCAGCTCGTCCTCCATAGACGTGCCACGATGTCTGTGCAAAAGCCATGACCGTTCCAGCTTCAGCAAGCCGACAAACGCTTACATGACCATGGATCGTCTTTCGGAATATGTGGAAGTTGACGGATCAGGGTCATTTGCATCGTCACTGCTTCATGATGCGTGTCTAGGCAGAGCAGAACCTTCGTCCAAGGAGCAATGTTGCTGAAGAGGCCTCCCAACATGCATACGCCGTCCACATTGACGCCTCCATATGCACGATCGCTGGCTGTGAGCGACCGTACTCAATTGTTGCATTCCCTGCTGAGGTGTAATGTCGCTGGAGGTTCGTCTTGACGGTGGAGACCTCTACGCCTCATTGAGGACATGGTCACCACTTTCTCGGTACAATGGGAAGGGATACTCCTGTGACTCTGACTTGCCAAACAAGCATTGGTATACATGTGTAGGTTGAACCTGCCCGTGCTTCGATATGAGCAAAATTCTGTACCACGCCAGACGTTCGCGTGACCACGTGTCGGAGGTCTTCTGGTCAGGGACTGAAGGTGTTTCTTACAACACACTGCGAGTGCGGCAACCCGGCGACCCGGCAGTGCCGAACATGTAGACCTTGGCGACCTCAACTCGTACAACAATATCAGGCGAAGACGATGCATGGCCTAAACTTGATGAAGCAGGAGCCAGAGCTACGTTGCTGTGGTTGAGAAGGCTTAAATGTATAAGGCCGAGTTGAGGCCGTGATCAACCACAGCGAGTGCCAGATTGATGAGGCATGTCAACCTCGACGTCCACATCCCGATGCCGTGGCCCTTTTCTCGGCCTGACTATGCTGCCCGACGATTGGTGCGCACCGCGATGGCGGGGTCTCCACACAGATCTGTGGGGTAGATGCTTCCGAGCCGTGCTTAGCGCCGGGCCAGCAGGCGGTCCGCAGTGGCGCGGTCTCCCTCGTCTGGCGCCGTGCGGGGCGATCTGCACGGTGCTGTAACCACATGCATTAGATGGGGAGATCTCAATGACGATGAGCCTCTAGGCATGGAGACTCAGCATATATATATGAGAAGCTGACTTGATGCTGCTCGTCGGCTTGCTGCCACGGACTGAATCGTCAGAGATCGTCAATATGTCTCTTCGATACTGGACTCAGGCGGTGCTCGCTGTCTCTTCTCTTGTTTCTGCTCAGTCGAGTACACAACCTTTAGCCGATGGCTTGACTACCACCGGCGGCGATGGGAGTGGTGCAACGACGTCCATCGCTACAGCTAGCATCAGCGGCTCGCCAACGACCTACAGCGTCGCCTTTACTGTGCCAGCAGCTGCCGACGTTGGCCCTAACATCCTGCCCAACATCAAAGATCCCGATGCCAAGCAAGCTCAACAGCTATGTCCTGGCTATAAAGCGAGCCATGTCAAGAAGACAGCACACGGCTTGACCGCGACCTTGAATTTGGCGGGTGAAGCTGTGAGATGTGCCCCAGCAGAATAGTGTGGATACCAGCTGACAGATGTATACAGTGTAACGTGTACGGAACTGACATTGAGACGCTGTCTTTGTCAGTCAGCGTCCAAACAGCCCACCGCCTTCGGGTGTCAATCCAGCCCAAGTACTTGGATGCGTCAAACACCTCTCACTACATTCTCTCCGACGACCTCGTACACGAACCAACGCAAGGTACGGATGTCGACTCGATTGATCTTCAGTACAACTGGAGCAACGAACCGACCTTCTCTTTCACCGTGCTGAGGAAATCAACCGGCGACGTACTGTTCGACACGAGAGGTAGTAAGCTCGTCTACGAGAACCAATTCATCGAGTTCGTGACCCAGCTTCCTGAGGACTACAACCTCTACGGATTGGGAGAGCGGTTCCGTGACCTGAGACTTGGCAACAACTTCACGGCGACGTTCTGGGCTGCAGATGCTGGCGACCTCATCGATCGGAACATCTACGGTAACCATCCATTCTACCTGGATACTCGATACTACGAGGTCAACCAATCGACTGGTGCGCGTTCTCTCGTTAGTACTGAGAACACCACCGCTCACGGAAACTACGAGTCATACTCTCACGGTGTCTACCAACGTAACGCTCATGTAAGACTCCTCCAATCGAGCCCTCTTACCATCGTCGCTAACCTCGTCATTAGGGCATGGAAGTTTTGATGCTCCCAACGAATGTCACTTGGCGCGCTCTCGGTGGTAGCATTGACCTGTTCTTCTTTGATGGCCCGACTCCGGAAGCTGTAACACGCCAGTACCAGCAAGGTGCTACCGGCCTACCTGCCATGCAGCAATACTGGACTTTTGGCTTCCATCAATGCCGCTGGGGATATGCAAACTGGTAAGCGACAGGACTCGCATTCATCACGCATGTCGGTGACTGTTCCAATAGCTGACTGATATACGTGATAGGTCTCAACTCCAGGAAGTGGTAGACAACTACCGCAAATTCGACATCCCGCTCGAGAACATATGGACAGATATCGATTACATGTTCCAATACCGCGACTTTGTCAACGACCCCATCAGATACGGTTACGAAGAAGGCGAGCAGTTCATCGATGGCCTGACCGCTAACAACCAACATTACATCCCGATTGTCGATAGTGCGCTTTACATTCCCAACCCCAACAACGCATCTGACAACTACTCGTGAGTCATGAATGCCTCTACATCTATGTCAGTTACTGACGTTCTCCTCTAGTATCTACACGGATGGTCATGAAAGAGGAGTGTTTGTGCTGAACCCTGATGGCACCGAGTACATCGGTGAAGTGTGGCCTGGCTACACTGTCTTCCCAGACTGGCATGCCGAGCAGGCTGTCCAATGGTGGAGTGACTGGATGCAGGATCACCACGACAAGGTCGGCTGGTCAGGAATCTGGATCGACATGAGCGAGGTATCTTCGTTCTGCATTGGTAGCTGCGGCACACACAACCTCTCCCTCAACCCAGTGCACCCAGGCTTCAGCCTTCCAGGCGAGCCTGGTGCAGTCAGCTACGGCTACCCTGAAGGTTTTAACATCACCAACGCTACAGAAGCTGCAGTAGCTTCTTCACTGGACGCAGCCCAAGCAGCATCAAATTCAGCGGCCACTCCGCCAAGCACGGCGACTACCGCGTATCTTGTCAGCAAAGTCACTCCAGGTGTCAGGAATGTCAACCAGCCCCCTTACGCCATCAACAACGTCCTAGGCGATCTTGCTGTGCATGCTGTCAGTCCAAACGCAACGCACCACGATGGCGTGCAGGAGTACGATGTGCACAATCTGTTTGGCCACCAAATCTTGAACGCAACATACCAAGCCTTGTTGGGCGTCTTCCCCAGCAAACGTCCTTTCATCATCGGTCGTAGTACCTTTGCTGGGTCTGGAGTATGGGCAGGCCACTGGGGAGGTGACAACGTGTCGCTGTTCGCAGACATGTACTTCTCCATCGCGCAGGCACTCAGCTTTGCCCTTTTCGGCATCCCCATGTTTGGCGTCGATACCTGTGGATTCGCCGATAACACTGACGAGGAACTTTGCAACCGCTGGATGCAACTTTCCGCGTTCTTCCCATTCTACCGCAACCATAACACCTTAGCTGCCGACTCCCAAGAGGCCTACGTCTGGAGCTCTGTAGCCGAGGCTTCGAAGAAAGCGATGCAGATCCGTTATTCCTTGCTTCCATACATCTACACTCTCTTCTACAACGCCCACACCACGGGTTCTACGGTCATGCGTGCTCTGGCTTGGGAGTTCCCCAATGACCCAACCTTGGCCAGCATCGACAACCAATTCCTGCTCGGATCGTCCATTCTGGTCACTCCTGTCCTTGGCCAAGGTCTGACAGAGGCCAAGGGTGTGTTCCCCGGTGTGGCCCAAGGTCAGGTCTGGTACGACTGGTACACCCAAACCGCTGTCTCAGCGCAGCCCGGTGAGAACGTCACGATCCCAGCTCCTTTAGGCCATATCCCGGTCTTCATCCGTGGTGGAGCCATCTTGCCCCAGCAAGAGGCTCTCTACACCACCACCGAGTGCCGAAACAGCTCGTGGAGCTTGATCGCCGCACTTTCTGCGCACGGCTCAGCCACCGGGCAGATCTACCTAGATGATGGCGAGAGTCTCCACCCCAACGCTACATCATTGATCGACCTCACAGCCGCTCACGGCAGTCTCTACGTGTCGGTGCGCGGAACGTACAAGGACACCAACAAGCTTGCTAACGTAACGATCCTGGGCGTGAAGAGCGAGCCAGCTTGCGTGAAGCTCAATGGCGAGACCATCACTAGTGGAGTGGACTACAACTGCACGAGCAAGGTGTTGAGCATCAAGGGATTGGAAGGATGCACAAGCAGTGGTGCGTGGGCACAGGACTGGACCTTGAGCTGGGATTGAGGTGTTGATGATCAGATGCCTTACGCTTAAAAGTTTGCATTTCTTGGGAGGCGTGAATGCCAATGTATCTCCGTACGAATTATGAACAGGATGATCCAAAAGTCCTTTCATGCCACCTCGTGATCGGAGACGTGAAAACCATACTCCGAATACTTTGAAGACTTTAATCGTCCATGACCTGGTGAAGTCACAGTTCGTGCGAGAGTGCGCTGTACCTTCCGCATTGGGACATATATGTTCATCAACGTCACTAATGCCATGACGAGACGCACATGCGTTGGTGTTTGGCGATATATCAATGAACATTCTTCGCAGGAACAGCTTTTCAACCTTCTCACGATCATTTCGAACCATGGCTGCAACACAGTCGCCCAAGATCAACCGCGTCAGCCCTCTGTCCGCAGACGAGGCGAAATGGACGGAGCTTCGCAAGATCGAGGTAGGTCACTCTGGCTCGAATGGTAGTTTTAGTAAAGAAGAATGCTGACTTTGCTCAATAGTGGACTGATCAAGTAAGCTATTACAAAACTCACGCGGACAGCTAAACACTGCTGATTCGATCTGGATCCCAGACCGGACGGAACCGAGTCTGGGAAGCAGCCGCCCGCAAGACGACGAGCAAAGGCGGCGTGGACGCGGTGGCGATAGCGCCCATCCTCCGCCACCCCAGCCGGCCCGTCTCGACCATGATCATCCTGCAGTACCGGCCGCCGGTCAACGCCGTCTGCGTCGAGTTCCCCGCGGGCCTGATCGACGAGGGCGAGACGCCGGAACAGGCGGCTGTCCGCGAGCTCAAGGAGGAGACCGGGTACGAGGGCAAGGTCAGTGACGTGTCGCCTTCGCTCAGCGCGCAGCCCGGGATGACCAACGCGAAACTACAGGTACTTGACTGCAGCCCGACTATCGTGGCGGATCCGGGGTTGACGACGGCGAATATGCAGGTATGTGTATCATTTCTGATGGCGGAGGGGGAGGTGATGTGTAGGAACGTGCTGATGTCTGGGCTGGGACAGATGGTGCATATCGAAGTGGAGTTGAAGGAAGGCGACAAGGAGCCCGAGCAGCATCTCGACGAGGGCGAGCACATCGAACGTGTCGTCGTGCCCATCGCCGAGCTTTACGATAAACTACAAGGTATGTGCATTCCCCTTTCCATACTATCCAGCGAGCGCGGCTGGCAGAGACCAACTGGCGATTCGTGTGTACAGCACTCTCCAAGGAGGAAGGCAAGATCGTGGATGCCAGGTAAGTGACTTCGCCGCCACGACCTCACCAGCAAATGCTTGAGCAATGACTGACATTGATGTGATTTGTGTCAGACTCTTCCATTGGGCGTTGGGATTGCACTGGAGTCAACGTCTTGGGATCAAAGGCTGACTGCTCCCGCGTTTGTGAAATCAAGACTTCGTCAAGCAAGGCTACGTGCCCGATCTGTATGTTGCATGCGTGGCGTATGGCTGGCATTGGGGTGGGAAGTTGCTCGGGTAGAGAGATTCACGAAGCGATGTCAATACCAGGAAAAGTATGGCAGCGACAATCTCATGTTCCAATCCTGGCTTGTTCTCGATGTATCAACTCTGCCTCTCGTCTTCATTTCGTAGATTCTGAGCTGATTGAGACCTCATTCTACCACCAAGACCCAGGCCTCAACACACAGATACTGTGGTCTAACGAAGCGCGCAAGATGGAAACTGGGTCATACTGTAATTGATCATTGATTTGGCATTACCGTTCATCTACTACTCGTCATCCGGTGGCATCTCGTCCTCGAGATACCGCAACAAAGTAACCCGCATCTCAGTAGTATCGTTGCCGCGAAGCACATCGCTGATGAAGTGTGCCTCCACCTGCATTTGTACCTGTGCACCAGTCAAGTCAGCATCACGCCTGGCAGGCACAGCCATGTCTCAAACAGCGCCATCCCTCGAAAGACTCACCATCTCCAGCGCACCCCTCAACACCCCACAGAGCAAATTGCTATACCACAACTCCTCCTGCGCGCGGCCATCATCCGGCAACTCGACAAAGTCCGCGAGCGGGTTCTCCTCCAGCCCCAGCACGAAGCTCTTCCCATCCTTCTCCCACCCGCCCACCAGCGGCGTCACGTTCATGAACATCTTGAACCCGACCTTGCTGATGACCTCGGCCGTCTCGCGGAAGTTGGCACACGCGCCCGTGTTGGACTTGGCGAGGAAGTCCTCGATCAGGCGCAGCCCGATGTTGTAGCCCAGCCGGTCCAGCTCCGCGTTGACGGCCGCGTAGTCCGTCTTGTGCGCCGTGTTGGGCAGCGTCAGGTCGCGGCAGAGTTGCGCGACGATCGTGCCGTAGGTCAGGGTGACGACTTCGGCGTTGATCTTGTCGATGCGGTTTCTGGTGGGGGGCGGAGGGTGTGAGTTCTACTCTGGTGTTTTGGGGGAGCGTTGGGAAGCGTGGCTACTCACTTCCATACCCTGTTGGTTGCTCATCAGTCTCGTGGTCGCTCGGCGTGGTCTGACAGGCTGGGCTCACTCTTCGCCTATGCGTGCTGCTTTGCTGGCAGCCATGATTGGGGTTCCGCGTCTATGGCTGAGACGCTGAATCGAGTGGTCTTCAAGTCATCACTTTCGTCCCTGTCGTTCTCGTGAAGGATCCAATCAGCGAAAACGTAAGAAAAGAATTGATAGGTAAGGTATTGTGTCTCATCAAGTCAATGCGTGATGTGGTGGTGGAGGTCGTAGTCCCGCATCACCTCAACTTCCGCCGAAGATTCTCCAGCTACCCTATGAAACATTTCGTGCATCGCGTAACACTCACGAATCGCAACATCCTTCCAATACTCCTGCGATTACTGGACTTCTGGATCGCCGCTTAGCCAATACAAGATCCATCCAACATGTCAAGAGAAAAGCGCACGGCATCAGACTCCTTCGGGAGCACGCAGCTGGTCAAGCGACAGAGATCAGGCACCGACCTGAACAACAATGCGCTGGCTAGGACGAACGGAGCTGGGGGCAATGCACTTGTCAAAGGAGTGAGTCTGCCCCTGTTTGACGCGAAGCTACGCGATCAGAGCTAAGCAAACCTTTGAAGGCGACAGTGACTGATTGAAGGTTGGGACGATAGGCATATGACTCGGCGGGTCTGCAAGCTTCTGTTATGGAATTGACTGGTAAGTTTGGACGACTAAGCATACGCAGATACAAGTTGTTGACTTCGCGGTATAGGTCACTCTGGAGAAGTCTTCTGTGCCCGGTTCTCCCCAGATGGTGCTCACATTGCTTCCGGCAGCATGGATCGCAACATCCTCCTCTGGAACACATCAGGAGAATGTACAAACTACGGCATGCTTACTGGACACAAGAGCGCGGTGCTTGACCTCCACTGGTCGCGCGACTCGCAAGTCATCTACTCCACAGGTGCAGACATGACGATCTCGAGCTGGAACGTCGAGACTGGCGAGCGGATACGAAGACACCAGGGGCATCAGGAGGTGATCAATTGCATTGATGTGAGTAAGCGTGGCGAGGAGTTCATTGTGAGCGGCAGCGATGACGGCAGCATTGCGATTTGGGATCCGCGGCAAAAGGCAGAGTTGGAGTACATCGAAACAGACTACCCCGTCACAGCGGTCTGCTTGGCAGAAGCAGGAAACGAGCTATACAGTGGTGGGATTGACAACGAGATCAAGGTGTGGGACATGCGCATGAAGAAAGTTGCGTACAGCTTGACTGGGCACACGGACACGATCACATCGCTTGCGGTGTCGCCCGACTCACAATCGCTGCTTTCCAACAGTCACGACAGCTCCGTGCGGACTTGGGATGTGCGACCATTTGCGCCTCAAAATCGAGCGATCAGAGTCTTCGACGGTGCGAACACGGGACTTGAGAAGAACTTGATACGAGCATGCTGGGACACCGAAGGAAAAAGAGTGGCTGCGGGAGGCGGTGATGGAACCGTCACTGTGTGGGACAGCAAAGGTGGCAAGCTACTGCACAAGCTGCCTGGGCACAAAGGGACGGTCAACGATGTACGCATCTCGCCTGATGATTCTCTCAGTAAGTATTGACTCCGAGAATGTGGCCTTGCGAATCCTGGCTAACGAGTTTCTAGTCCTTTCGGCAAGCACTGATCGCACCATGCTGCTTGGTGAGCTTCCACGATGAACGGGCTGTGAGTTGACACTTCAGCATCTGGAGATGCCCACCGCTCACTCAGCATAACGAGATCGTTCATGCACTCAACATGATTCCGTGCGGGCAGTTATTGCGCTCCCCACGTTCAGCTTTGATCGAGAAGCAGAGTTGGGAAGCTGGATATACTCCTTGCCCGACGTTGGATGGCTTAGCGAGGAGCTGTGCATACGGTCCTCCCACAAGCTGTCACCATCGTAGTCCTGCATCGTCGGACTCGCACGTAATTACGAATCACAATCAAGCATCGGCTTCCACTTCCATGACTGTGAATGTACTGTCGCTTCACCGGGTGTATATATCAATGACGTGCCACGTGACCCGCAAGCGTACACAGGCGGAGTGGAGCCTCACCTCCGTCTTGACTTCACCTACACCCCAGCTGCATCTCACTGCAGCATTCTGCAGTCTTCTTCTCCTTCTGCAATGGCAGCAACAATGCCCATTCCTAACGAATCACCGCTCGCGGGCTCATCTACGTCTTCAACCACCACCCCTCCAATCCTTTATTCGCGAAACCCGCTCCCTCTCACCGCGAACCAAGAATCTCAGGTCCGCGAGCTCTACTACAAGCGAGTACGCAACAAGTGCGCCGATGAAGTTCGAGGTACGTTGATGCATCCTCATCTTTCTTTCACCCCAATTCCGACGCAGAGATCTTTCTTGGATCCATTGGTCTCCACAATCCTTGACCATCCTTGTCTTCCACGAGTCTGACCAACCCCTGCAGACTTCGCCGCCTGCTGTACCCACCGCACCTTCACGGCGACCATCATGTGCCGGACGCAGCAACGGGCGATGAACACGTGCATGAAGAAGTACGCCACGCAGGCGGAGCACGACGCGGCGCGCGAGGAGTGGTTCGCGACGATGGATGTGCGGCGGCGGGAGCGCGAGGAGAAGGAGGAGAAGCGCAAGAAGGATGAGGTGTTCTGGCGCGAGTGGTGGGATAAGGAGAAGAAGACGGAGGAGATGAAGGGGTTGCCCAGGACCATGCCGGATGTGACGGGGAAGAAGTGAAGGTGGAGCAAGAGGAATGGGATAAATGCGAGGTTGGGGCGTGGATTGCTGACCAGGAGCTGTTGCTGATGTGGTCCGCCTGCGGAAGAGCTCTGCATGGCTGGAGCCTGTGTTCAGCTACGTATCTGGTGTGTCTTTGGACGTCTATTACTACAGCACCATTACACCGCCAGACCTACACCAGCGATCTCGACCATTTCCGGCATTCGGCCCTCGACCTGCGCCTGCGCTAGGTCTCTATCACGAACTCGAGCTGGAGTTCCATTCACGTCCTTAGTGGCATAGCTAGGCGGACCAGTCCTTGTGCCAACGGCACTACCATTTCCTGCAGCCATTGCTTCTTCGTATGTTGGGCTCGGCAACACATGGTCACTTCCAGGAGTCACCGGCGATGGGATCGGGTGCCAGTGCAACAGATCTGGGTTTGCACGTACACTCCCTCGCCAACGGCCATATGCTGGTGGAGGATTCGCCACCTCTGGCACTGGCCGTCCCCACGCATCTTGAGTTGTTGCTGATCGATCCACGGTATGATTTGTTGAAGGCGGCTGGTGTGGAGTCAGATCGTCCGAAGCGACATGGACTTGGATCGGTGTTGGTGGCGAATACTCGGCGCTTGTTCTTGGATGATACTCGGCGGCCATCGATCTGATCGCACCCTGATCTGCACTCGCCTGGTGATGTTGATCGGAGATTTCACGACGCTCTTGCGGCGGAGTTCGTCTCGATCTCTCATCATAATAACGTCGCTGAGAATGCGAGGGCCTGCTTCCCTGCTCCCTTCGCCGCCCCACGGCGCTATGCTTCCCTTGCTGTCGGACGATAAAGAACTGCGTGGGTCCTGCGAGACCGCGATGCAGGAGGCACATACGAACCAGCGTATGCGCGAACACGATGGTGGCGAGGAGCACGCCGAGGACAAAGAGGATGTGGAAGGTGGCGGTCAGTGGGCTGGTGGCCGTGATTGCGAGGCTGAGATCTGTGATTTCGAAGAAGAGAGCAATGTCAGTGGATGTAGCTTTGCCGTTGTTTTCAGACTGTGTTCGTGGACAATGCGTGAAGAGAAAGCCAGACGGAAATGAATTCGTGAACCCATACATTTGCCCCACAGCGCGTGCCATTTTTTTATTCTCCACTTTCATACCACTTTTACTCTGATACGTTTCTCAGACGAATCTCCCTCTCCACGAAGATAACTAACTTAACCGCAAAGCCGGGGAGGAAGGGGGGAGATACATACACGTCGCCACGACCGCCGCCAGCAGCAGTCCGGCCGCCACACAAAGACAGCGCTGCGACGCAACGATGCGTGCCTGCCGCTTGCGCTGCGCCCGCTGCCGCTCCACGCCTTTCTTCCCCGAGCCGCGGTGACGTGTCTCTCGCCTGGCGTGAGGGGCTCGCGAAGCGCTCTGTCGCTTGTGCTGTTGCAGTGGCGCGAGTGCTGCGGGGGGCAGATCCGGATGGTCGAGTGAGCGTGAGCGGTAGGAGGTGAATTGCAGTGGTGACGGGAGGAGGCCGGTTTGACTCGTTGGGGTCGATCCTTCGTCGGTGGATGTCGGGCTGGGGAGTTCATCTCTCACATTAGAGGCGGAGTGTTGTGGCGGCGAGGGTGGAGGGGTCGGCAACATCTCGCGCGGAGCGTAGGTTGTCGCTGGCAGGAAATGTGTTGGGCTGGGGAGGACCTCTGGTCGCTGGTGGATGGGCGGGTGACTAGGGGTGACTGGGGAGTTGGAGGAGGATTCGTATCCTTCGTCCATGTATGCTCGTGTTGGCGAAGGAGACGGGAGGATGATGGTGCTGCGATGGGAGAGAGAGTTGCGCAGGAGGTTGCGGACGTTGTCCTGAACTCGTGATAGTCGGGTCGGCCGTGAGTCCTCGAGGATGCCGGCTTCGAGGGCGCTGGAGTCGGGGAGAGGGCTTTGCATGATTACGCCTTGTCTCTGGTGCCTGACCTTGAAGCTAAAGGTCTTTGTTTTCTATGACTGTCTGGAATGAATGCGGAAGGGGTATCGAGAGTAATGAGAGGAGAGTGATTAAAAGAGAGACGGGATGGGATGGTACCAGGAAAGATGAATAACTTGGGCGCTTTGCAGGCAGCACAAGATGCAGATATATTGTGCGGTAAACAACGAAGGGCTTACTCTTTCCTACATCCAGACCAAGCATATGTTATCTGGCCGGCCACACTCCGACCGCAAGAAGTACAACAAGCGACGCGCGCAGGACTACGAACCGAAGCGCAAGTATGTACACTTTTCGCCACAGTAGTCGATCGCACGAAGCAGGAGCGCAGACGAGCCGTGCCCAATGGATGGTCACCGTCAGATAGATCAGAAGACGAGTACATGATCATCCGGCGACGCAAGGCTGAACAACGGGGTCCCAGACCTCAAATCCTTCGGGCGACTGCAGGCGCGGGTTTTGAAGCGGAGTGGCATCGGAGAACCTAGTGGAGGTAACTCCGCGACAAGGATATTCTTGCTCGCCTCGATCAGAGCTTGGAAACCATCCATGAGACGTCTGTATCAGAAGAGTGTTTTGGCTGCGTCTGTCTCAGGCGGGAGGTGTGGTTGAGAAGTGGGCAGAGGGTGTGGTGTCGATCCCTCGCTCGAGCACTTGTTTCAGGTGCGTGCAGCCAATCAACAGCCAGACATGGCTAAACACACGTTCGAGCTGATGCAGGTGTTTGATATGTCTTTTGTAGTATCACTCGAATGCTCAGGGATTCCCTTGGGCTGCGATACAGGGCTGAATATCAGCTGAATGTGTATGAGTGTTCACTGGCTATGTTCCAGTCCTGTCCGGATCATGGTTGAATTGGGCCGGCATTCGATGAGGAGCTGGAACCTGGAAGTGTCGAGTACCTGTAGCATCATGGTTAACCGATCCATGTACTGGTATGTCGATCGCTCAGGTACTTGGCCGCTGACAGTTGTTGTGTAACAAGTATGTCGATAAGGTACGTACATGTATCGCTTGAAGGACATCAAGCTTCCCAAGGTAGACGTCTTTGACGCGCAGGCGAATGCTTCACTCGGCCAAGCTCTAAGTTACCTGGCATGGAAAAGCGCTTGCACCTAGGCTGGCAATCGTTCCTGTGGAACTTACAGCCAGTCATCATGATACAGGTATGGTCTTCGAATATGTCGTCTCATGTATGCATAACCGCAAGTCCACAGCATTGGTGTATTCTGAATCATGTATCGTAGCCGCAGTGTTTCAAGCCCCGCCCTCGACATCAGCGCTTACATCACCAGTTTCACGTGAAAGCCAATGGCCCATGTATCGATGAGCTTCAGTGATCCAGACTCCCGTCGCCATAATCTACCTTGATCTTCTCTCTGTGTCCCATTGCGCAACCCTGTACCACACTTCTGTAGTACTTGTGAGAAATCATGTCCGCCTCCGCAACGCCTCTCTACGGCTCATGCGCCTGCGAACGCAACCAGTACCTCATCCACCTCCCCGCCTCGCCAGCTAGTCTCCAGAGCGAGGCACAGATCTTCTTCTCCAACACGCTCGCAAATCGTACGTCCCACACCTCTTTCCAACTCAAAACAACTCCAATTCTGCCATTCCTTAGCTAATCCCCGCCAAAGGCAGGACCCAAGCAGCGCCCCTCACAGCCTGGCTCCGCATCCCACTCTCCTGGTACTCCAGCCACACACGCGCCTACTACCCGGACGAGACGCACGCGCGGATCCGGCGGGTCTACGATGCGGATCCGCACGGTCGCTCGCGGCGGCTGTTCTGCGGGTTCTGCGGCACGCATCTGAGTGCGTGGCAAGAGGCGGGGGAGCAAGGGGAGGAAGGAGTGTTGGACGTCACGCTGGGGAGCTTGGAAGGGGAGAGTTTGGCGAGGTTGCAGGAGATGGGGATTGGGGACGAGGAGGAGGAGGAGGAGGAGGAGGAGGAGGAGGATGATGAGGACGACGGGCAAGGACAGGAGGAGGGGTCGGGAGATGGACTGGTGAAGGGTGGAAGGGTGACAGAGGAGGACCATGTGGACACAACGGATGTGCTACCGCGACGAGCTCGTCCTGCGCATGGTATGGTCGGCCGGGGGATGCCGGTGTTCGAGGAGATGATCGGGAGCAGCCGGCTGGGGCGGATCAGACGGAGGAAGGGCGGACATGAGTCTGGGGATGGCAGGGTCAGAGTGGAGTGGGAGATTATCGAGATTGAGGACGACGGAGAGGAGGATCCGGAAGCAGACCATGTGCACAAGCGCGCGAAGATGGATACGAGCTGATCAGGGGATCATCAATCGTGCTTGCAATGCTGTACCAATTAGCGGAGGCGTTGCTGTTCGGCGAAAACAGTTGGAGTCTTGGGCTTGAAGGGTTTGGCCATTAGGGGTTGTGTTGCTTGCAGCTTTACGCCAGGTCAGCTTATGGTAGAGAAATCATGAAAAGCT
Source organism: Microcyclospora pomicola (assembly GCA_002786065.1). Classification (NCBI taxonomy): domain Eukaryota; kingdom Fungi; phylum Ascomycota; class Dothideomycetes; order Capnodiales; genus Microcyclospora; species Microcyclospora pomicola. The sequence continues at coordinate 490,139 of NHNY01000008.1, read as the reverse complement.
ATCGACACATGCGGGATGTCATGCTTTCATATAAAATGGCCTGTCGAGCTCTAACCTCCCTTTGCCACGAGGTAACGATTCGGTCATATCTTCCCTGACGAGTGTATTCGCAAAGACACGATAGAACGATGGCTGGAACTTGTCCCGCCTGGCAAGCAGCAATGATGGATTCAATCCAGCCACGCGTGCAGAGGCATCGACTGCCTCGCGCCACTCTTGCTGCGACACGATCAACGCCTGATGCTCCCTGGTCAACACGATGGCGCAAAGCTGCACATCGCGCCGCTGAAACATGCCAGTCACTCTCGCATCAGGCTTGATGTGACCAGGTTTCAGCTTCCCGCATTCGAGATAGACGACCCATACAGCTTCGCTGAGATGATCATGGTAGAACGATGTGCGTGGCGTGAAGGAGAGACCTTTGCTTGTCGTCAGACAAGGCGGCTGGCGACTGCGGTATGTTCGCACGATATTGCCTGAGTCGGCGAACGCGCGAGGGGAAGGCGCTAGGACTCCTAGACCGTCTTGGGCCATGAATCGATCGATCGTCCAGGCGAAGATCGATTCGTCGTCACTCTGGGCAAGGATCTCTCGCTGCAGTCGCTGGAACGCTCGCGTGCCTTCACCATAGAGGAGCGCCATGTTGACCTCGAATAACCCCAGAAGACAGTAAGCTTGATCTTCGATACGAGTTGTACGCCGGTGAGCAGCCCACGACATACGCTGTGCGATCGAGAACACTGTCACCAGCCGCGGATCTCGCAATGCCGGCACTGGAATCCCTGTGATGTCGTGGAGAATCTCGATGAACGGCTCTTCAGCCTTCGTCCCAAAGACTTGCCAATCCCACGTGCAGAATTCAACTCGATACGGCGCGAGCAATTCCTGCAACGTCCAGCCGCGAGTGAACCACGAACTCTTCCTCAGCTCCCGAACCCGCAGCTGTAGCATCGCAGAGTCGTCCTGCTCCTTCCCCTCTGGTGAAGCGATTCCTACATCCGCCATGTAGACATAGCACACTCTCGCACGTCGATACCATTGGAACATAATCACCAAGTCAGGATCACAGCCATACCTCTTTGGCCTCATCGACAGCCCATCACATGTGGCGCAAACAAAGACCCCTTAGGCAGGCAAGACTTACATCGAGTTAACCGCCTCCGACAGCTCCGCCGAGCTACGCACGTCAATACAACACGTATCGACCCATACATACTCCATCCCGTGGGCGCGCGCGAACGCGCAAAAGTCGACGACTTTCTTACATCCCGGGTGGCTGCGCGGGTCCGGCGTCTTGCGGAAGTGCTTATGGCTGGTCTCGTGATCTGTCCAACGATGCGACAGGATGGCGTAGTATGGTACGCTGCTAGGGGCATCGTTGAACGTTTCAAAGTGCAGCGTGTGGGTGTTTAGCAGACGCATGTTAATATTGTGGTGAGCATGGCGAGGTGGGAGGTGAGATTGAAGAGTGGTATGAGAGATGCTGGGCAATGACACGCGTAGATCATGGTACGATGGCTGTAGTTTCAGTACCTCTACTGCATACCATCTGTACATGTAGGTACCTATGTATCAATTGATCAGACATTCCTACCATTGTGCCATGAATCAGACACGTAAAAGGGCAGTTTCATCCAGATGTTGTGACAAAGTGTAATACAAAGCGCAAAACCAACTCCTATACTGCTGCGATCCCATCCCAGTCCCATCTCTACAATCTCAATCTCTGATAAGCAGGTTCCTCCGTGTACATGAACAACTCCTCACGCTTCCTCTTCCTCGACTTCAAAGGCTCCGGCCCCTGATTAACATAATGGTTGACCTGCGCCCACAGGATACGGACCGAGATGCGATCGTTGGGGTTCACTGCACAGCAGGCCTCTACCAGTTCAAGCAGCTCAGGGCTGTAGAGCTCCTGATCCCGGTCGTTGAACAAAGCAATCTGTTTCGGATCCTGAGGCACGAGTCTCGCCAACTGCGCCGGAAGCATGTCAGGACGGAGTTTCCGGCATCGTCGCACTTTGATGAGCGACGCGATGTTGGCGCCCACGGCCCAGACGTTGACCGCCGAGTTGGCATCGTGCGATTGACTCTCCTGCTCGGGGGCTTGGTAGCCTTGGGTACCGGCGAAGTGGCGCACGGGGAGAAACTCAGCCGTACCGTAGTCTCCCAGGCGGAACTGTGGCGTGTCAGGCCAGATGGTCGGATGTGGCGACTTCAAGAAGATGTTCGAGGGCTTCATGTCCAGATGGACGATCTCTTTCTTCCAGCTGACTGATGTTCCGAGCATAGACGGTGGTAGGCCATATTTCATCAGGTGGATGGCGTGAGTCAGGGTCTCGAGCGCTGCCCAGATGACGACCTCAGCAATCGGACAGGACAGGTGCCTACCAGAAACATCGACTTTCTCTTCCATGTGGTAGTGGCGTGTGATGACTTGTTCCAGATTGTCAGGGATTTCGCAAAACTCCAAGTACAGTCGATACATGAAGATGTCCTCGTAGAGCGCCCATGCACGAAGGTCGACGATACTCGAGTTGCCCTCACGCCTTTCTGCCAGCAAGGCTTGTATGTACGCTTCTTTGGGAAGTTCGGTTCCGTTGGACGCTTTAGCCAGCGAACCGTTTATGTGAACTTTCCAGTGGGCTCTGCGTGCCCAGTGTTCTTTGGTGACTAATCGGTCGATCATCACAGCATTACTGTCGTATTGCGCCCATAGGGCGGCATGACCATTGCCTCCCTGGCCAAGCGTCCCCATGAAGTTCCACCCGCCTTCGAAAACCTCATCGAGGCCGATGCCCAATGCTTGGCAGATCTTGGCAGCTTGCTTTGGTGTGTGAGAGTGATTACTTATGGCACCGTAGAAGTCCGGAGAGGCTTCGTCATTGTCGTCTATGGGATATCGAAATTCCTTGCCAGCGTCAAACCTCGCGATGTTGGTTTCCATGTCAACTATCGCGACTACCTTAGCTGTCGGCTGCCTCTGGTGATCGACGTGCCAGCCCCATACCTTGGAGAGTACGAATGAGGTAAATTCCGAGACCAAGGTGTCCAAATCTGCAACTGATCCGCTTGCCAGATCGAGTTGTAACGCTGGCGGGAGTACCGGGCCTTGATTGTAGAAAAGCATGTCTTCACGTAATCTATTCCCAAGCCGCCTGAGGTCGCTATGATGTCCAATGTTTGCCGGATTGGCATCCACCAGCCGCAGTAATTCTCGCCATAGCTCATCGGAGGTACGCGGAATTGGTCTGTCCGGTGATTCTCTGCTTCTAACCACATCATCGGGATCTGGCTGCGCATCCATCTCGGGTTTGATCGGAGCGTGTGGCGAGTCCTGATTTGGCTCGACAGTTTCCTCTCGCACGTTGAACATAGGCGGACTGGGACGGGAGGTTGGTCGATGTGGGGACGGTCTTGAGGGGGACTGTTCGCGGAGGCTTGTCCCTCGCTCGGCCGAGATCTGGATACCCGATGCATGAGCATGAGTGTCCCCATGATGAAGGTCATGAGGACTGGCTTCATGCGGCATTGGATCATGAGATGGTGGTAAGCTCGAAATTGGCTCATGAGGACTTAATCTGCGAGGCTGTGGATCATGAGAGGTCTGCTGAGGAGGTGTTGGCTCAGGAAGATCTGACTTGCGCTCCGTGGACCCAGGAGGAGTTTGTTCATGAAGACTTGGTTCTGGTTTGGGGGATGTGCTCTTATGAGGAGAAGCTGGACGACTGGCAGGCGGTTGCTTGCGGTTGTTTTTCTTCAGTAATCTCTCAGGATCACTGACTGCATCTGCAAGGTCCGGAGCTGGGGCTTGGCCGCTGTCGGGTTGGTTGCGGCGGGTGCGACGCGTGGGTTGGGGAGCTGGACGATTACGTGCCATTACGAAACTTTTGAAGGTGTGCTGGAAGTAGGAGCGAGACTGAGTGTCTTTCCTGGCTCAGATGGAGATGGGTCGAATGACGGACTTTACTTGTAGGTGCGACTTTGCCTTGCTAATGTCTTTGTTCGGGGTACCGCTTGTTGCGGGTTTGTCCCAAATGTGGACTCATTGTCTCTACGCACAATTGCTGAATGCTGAATGCAGACGTGACCAACGTCAATTCTTTATCGAGCATGTTCGCTCGCAGATTGGAATGCCACCGGTCCAGAATGTGTCGCAAAAGACAATTAACCTCAACGTATAGCCATGAATGCTGCTATTGTGCTGCAGCATTGTTTGTTCTGGTGGGGAATCAGCACTGCGATTGTCTCGACAATTGATGTTCTGGGTGCAGCCGATGCTATCTTCTCCGTGAGGGGGAAATCCACCCTGTCAAATGCTACTAACCGCAGTCAATCAACGGACGCTAGGGTGAGGTGGGCTGGCATCTTAATCATCGTGACCAAATGAAGCCATCGTACATGTTTATGCTAGAAAGTTTAGAGGGCATCCTCTGGGTGTGACAAGACTCCTCAGATCAGCGGTACTACCTGAATGTCCAACAGCACGAGGAGCCCGATTACTGCAGTCCGACCATTACATGTCAAAGTCGTGTAAGGCGCGCAGAACAGTGATGGGCGACTTTCGCTTCATGTTTGGTGTAGCATCCCTTGCTTCCTACCGAGCAAGGAGCAGACATTGTCCTTTGGTCAGACATCGAAACCAGGTAACTTATGGCGAGAGTTTCAAGTGTAGTCGATTAAGCGCCCGGGAGCGCGTGGCTAACTTCCCGAAACAGCCGAAGCGTGGGCACGTGTCAGAGCGTGGATATCATGATCAGTGCACGCAGATCACGTTCAAGAGCATAAGGTAACAGTCTAAGAACACCTCGCACCGAACAACGACTTCTTGAAAGACATCGCTTGCAGCACTGACGTGTCTTCGTCATGATGGGCATGTTTATCGGTCCAGATGTGGCGAAAGTTGGCCAGCTCAAGAGACCAAGACAGTCATGAAACCAACCAAAATGAAATTACTTGCGCCGCCAGTGGTCGACGAGTCGCAATGATGACCAAGTGGCGTATCTGGCGCAGCATTACGTCTCGGTCGCTAAGAGCATCCAACACAGGGAGGCCAGTCCTTGTCGAGCAACAGGTAAGGTGACACTAATCTTCTTGTCGATGATCGGAACGAAGTGAGGGATTATCAGGTGGAAGAGTGAGGCCCTGCAGTCAGCAGCGAAATCTAGGCCTGGCCGACATCTCCACCAATCCTTCACACTCAGATATTCCGGCGTCTGCTTCTTCTAAGCTGTGGATGTGATGATATATCCGTACATAAGCTCCTTTCATGTATGATGCTCTCCATTCTTTCTACTTGCAAGAAATATTATCGACGGTTCGCATGTCCACTTCCATCGCATATCCGTCGTCGTGGTGACATCCGTCGTCCGCAGTCAGGATCCGTATCGGCACCACCGCGCGCTAGTCGTCCGGCTGAGCCGCAGTTCAGCACAACGACTTCAGCTTGAAGTCAACTCACGTACTGCACCCGCTGCCCGTCAATTCCTCCTCCCGTCATGGAGTGAGCGGCAGCCTCAAGACTCCACAGCGGCTCTGCTGTCGCTGGTTGTTTTCCTTCTTCTTCTTCCTCTTCCTCCTCCCTGTCCTACAGTACATAAGACTACCTCCGGCTGTCACGGCTTCTGTGCCGCCCAGGCTCACTTCAGACCGTGTCCACTTCCAAGTTTCGACGAGCCACGCCCACCACGTAGACGATGAGCCACGCTTAGTCCGGCGCGACCAACATCATGGCGGCCGCTGCTGCGGTGCTCTCTCAGCAGCCGTCCTTTCATGCTCCTCTCAGCGGTAACCCATCTATGCTGCACAGCCATGGTGCGGCTGCTGCTTTGTCCAAGTCCTTGTTCAGCGCAGGCAATGACCCGTCGAGACTGTATCAAAGCCCGTATGCCGGTCCAGGGCGTGTAGGCGGAGGCTCGTCATCGCAGTCTTCTTCCACCGGCCGACACACCTCCAAGACTACTTTACGAGCCCTTGATACTAGCATGGCGTCCTACACTGCCAGCACCACCTCAACAGGCACACCACGATCTGCTTCTGGTCATGCGAAGCTACACAAACGAGCACCGTCTGCTACATCCTTACCTGGTCCGCCTTCGCCCTTTGGTGCCGGCAATTCGCAGTACTCGACCCCGTTCGCAACATACGAGGAGCCATTTCCAGACCTCGTCAGTCGCCCCACATCAAACTCGACACCTAAAATCAAGCCATACGTGAGGAAGTCTTCAAAGGAGGATCAAGGACGCTTGGATCTATCACGACCGGTCGCGGAAAATGAGCAACTGTCTGGGTTGGGCATACATGATGCTGCTGGGAAGACGGCGTCTGACGTGACTTTCACTCATGTTGGCCGGCGAGGAACGCATGGCAGGACCACTAGTGTCGGGTCACAAGTATCGACTGGCTCAGGTGGTCACCGACCGAATCAACCCTTCGTTCATCCAATGAGACAGACGCCCAGACCATTCACGCCGACGTCATCCTACCCTGCATCGATCATTGGCGACGAGACGGAGGAAAGTCATGACATTATTGAAGAGGATCTCAGAGTCGGTCTGGGTTTCCGCTCTCGACGGAGCATGTCAATTTCTTCCCTACAACCCACGCCCTTGTCACAGGCCCACACGGCAGAGGAATTCACCCGGATCCCATCTTCCAGTACTCATGCCAGCTCTCTACACGAGTCAGGACACGTGGGCAAAGGAAGGAGACCATCTCGACCGCGTCTGAACACGGATCACTCCGCCGACTCTGTGGCAATCGTCTCTGCTCGGACCAGCTTCGACAAAGCTGTCAGTCTAGTGTCTCGCCGCACGGAAAGCGAGCCGCAATCGCGTGAAGAGCGCATCCGCGCTGCTCGTCGCAAATTCGACGAGAAAGAAGCCAGCAAAGACCTGAAACGCGAGCGTGAGGCGATCAAGCGTCGTGAGACGGAGCGGAAGAGCCAGGAGCGGCAACGACGAAAGTCCGAGTCCGCAACGCCAGTACTCGCCGCTGTTCACACTTCGGATGGGAAGCTCTCGCGCGCCTTGAAGACATCCAAGACATCGGAGAATCTTAATTCGTCCAAACTGCACGCCAGAAGCTACCACGACAGTCGACCAACGCACAAAGCGGCTTTGCCACGAATGGGCCGAGAGGCGGGCATGTCGGAAAAGTCTTCGCGCACGACGCGTGAGCACAAATCCGGCACGCCGCAAGGTAGCTGGGTCCGCTTCTCTGCCTGGTTGCAGACACGCTTGATGACTTCTGGACGAACACGATAAGATTCACCCTCGATAGTTTGATATCGTGTCATTGTACATGAGCATTTTCGCGCCACCACATATTTACTTCTACACACACCATTTTGATTGAATTTGAGCATTCATGAATTCCACAAGAGGGCTAGGAAGGGACGGGAAGCTTGCAATACCTAGCGTTGGCGTTGATGGTTGCTTCAAATTTGCTCTCGGATATTCGCATCGGCTGGCATACATGCACGCATGCCTATGGGTTGGACTTGGTTATGACCTTTACGAGAATCACGAATACATATGCACATTTTACCACTTTCACGACGCTCACTTCTATGCAGTCTTCCGTTTCTCACGTTCCACGACTTACAACGCCCCATTTGCCGGGCAAGGCAATAAGCAAACATCGCGTAGCATACATGCTCGGGAGCAAACAAGTTGTCGGGACGATCTCCGAGCTGGCAAGTGATTTTGTTTTTTGTTTGTTCCTTGTTCAATTGGATGTCTATATGAAGCGTTCTAGTCGCCTCCGTTCATATTCATTCACTTTTCACAGGTTTTGAGGCTACGCGGGATTATGGGTACAGCTGGAGGTAAGTCTGTCCTCGACTCTCATATGATGTGTTCTCGTCACCTTTCGAGCTTACTCGGTGTTTACAGGTTCGCTACAATACGAACGGTTCATTATACTATGGATGCTAAGCGTTGCGTCTTTTGGCCTGTGGCAATCTGGGGGATGCAGAACAGCAACACTGCGATGGCATTATCCCGACTTCCGGCTATCTCTCGACGAGAATATCAGCATCAAGAGCCATTGGTCTGGCCTTATCCACGGATGCCTACTGCAAACCTGCATGCACGGACATTCACCAAGACCATTACATCACAGGCATGCGACGTGAACAACTTTCACGGGTGAGGCCTCGATACTGGTGCAACTCAGCTCGCGCTTCTAGATCCGCTGCTGAAGAGTTCTGCCTACATGGGATACTTTCTGATCTAATGATCATGGTGGAGGTGCATAGCATCACCAAGATCCTTCACGCATGCCATACCTGCGCAGCGTGTACAGTGTTTGGGCGTAGCTGTGGACCACCAATTGAGTCACCACACGACAAGAGTATCGCCATGCCGATGTGATGTCTTCATTCACCCCGCGGCACTGGATCGATATATATACCATGGTAGACAACCGGGGTCAGGCCCGACCTTGCCATAGACGATACAGCCACATACAGCAACGACCACAGAGACCTTCGACGAAACTTGACAAACTTCTTGGTCTACCGAGTCGCTGCTAGAACGCTCGTTCGTACAGACGCTGACGGCCAACGCACGCCACTTATACAACAGCTCGAAACAGTCGAACCCCTCGGAAGATCGAACCCAATGTCTACCATCGCGGGTCCGTCCAGGGTTGGCCCAGGTGCCAACATTGACGATCTTTGGGAAATCGAGAGGACTTGGCGCTCCTTCATCGAACGGGCTCGGAAACGCCTCACGACCCAGCAGCTGCACGTCTTGACCACCTTCCAGAAGCGCGCGTACGACAATTATATATACCTGGGCATCGACATCTACCCGCCCTCAATGGTAGGTATGCCAGTGCCCATACCGGTACACGCGGTGATGGCACAGGCATCGGCGTCCTACGCGCAGGATGAAGACCAGGCGGTCGAGCAAGCCTGGAATCTATATATCGCGGCTCAGAAGCTCAAGGGAGAGCAGTATGCAATTGCTGCGGAAAACGAGAAGGAGGATGGCATGGCAGCGCGCAACGCTCGGCGGCCACACATCTTCCCGCCGACACCCCCCAATATCGAGGTGGAGTCTCCGCCGCGGGATCGTCAGACGTTCACGAATCGTGTAGAGACCTACGATGACGAGACCAGATATGCATCCTACTCGAAGCGGTTGGGTTTTACTGAGGGACCAAACCCCCCTGGAATCGTCTGGGAGTTCAAAAAGACGATAGCCTTTGGTGGGTCCCGTCAATACAGTCGGGAAAAGGGGGTTTCTTGTCGAGATGGTATCACTAACATGTCGTCTTGCAGGGAGTCAATCGCACGTCGGTCTTTGGCTCGGCTATGATGCAGAGCAAACGCTTGTCAATGTAAGTGTTCATCCCTTGAGTACCGCGAACACAATTCTGAGCTTGACACTAACGATGGGTCTGCAGCAATTGGCTGTCAAAGACAATTATCTCGACAAGACGATGTGGGAAGCGCTGGATGTTCCCTCTGGTCATCCTATCACGCCCAGCGAAGTGTTGACCCATCGACGCGTGTCGCAACAGCCTGGTGCCAGCTCCTGTATCGTGGGATTTATCCGTTATGCCGTCTACCATCGACTATATATGTATCGGGTGAGCTTTCCTCTGTTGTGGACCTCACGGCTTCGAGTCTTGCTGACGGCTATCCGAACAGATCTACATGGAGTACTGCGACATTAAGGAAGACCTCCACGGCGTCATGGACCACCACGCCGGCGTGTCCCCCAGCGCGGTCGGCTCTTACGCCTCCGAACTTTCATCCGCTCCTACTGCAGTGCACCTCCCGGATCCCTCGCGCTTCAACATACCGGCTTCCGTCGCCGGACCCTCGCAGCCCCGGCAGCCGAGCGCCTCACCACCACCACCCTCCGACTCCTCGATGTCCGGCTTCTCCTTTTCCCGCTCCATCACGCCGACCAAACGGCCGATCCCCGAAGCCGCCATCTGGGCCATCTTCGAATCGCTCGCCCGCGCCTGCCACCTGATGAAGTACGGCGTCCCCTCCCCAGGCCCCGCCGCCGCCCGCGCCGCCGTGTGGACCGAGATCTACCATCTCGACATCAAGCCGGCCAACATCTTCCTGCTAACGCGGGATCCCACCGACCCGCACTGGCCCAACCTGCCCAAGTTCAAGCTCGGCGACTTCGGCCTCGCGAAGCTACAGCACCCCGACCAAGCGCGCGATCCCGCTGTGTTCCGCGGCGTCGGGACGGACGAGTACATGGCGCCTGAGCAGCGGGTCCCGACCCCGCCCGCCGTCGCGTTCGCGCCCATCTCGTCCGCGACGAACGTCTACGCCGTCGGCCTGACGCTCGCCAAGCTGATGAACTGCACGTCGCCGGGGTATCGGGGTCCGTCGCCGGCTGGGTTCCCGCCCGAGTATGTGGCGCTATACAGCCCGCGGCTGCGGCAGATCGTTGATGCGTGTTTGCAGTTTCTGCCGCAGCGGCGCATTTCGGTCGAGGATCTGGCGAAGTTGATTGAGGCGAATGTGTGCTGGCCGGGTGGGCGGAGGGAGCGGGGTGCGGGCACGGGGATCGAGGACGGGCTGCGGTATACCGGCAGCGAGAGTTCTGAGCGGGAGCGTGCGGAAGCGTCGCCGTGAGGGAGATGTATGAGGATGGAACACTTACACCGTGATGCGAAAACACAGTCCACGAGGTGCTGGCACGAACAGGGCGGAGAGCGATGCAGAGAGGCGAATCAGATCAGACCCCATAGAAAGCAATCAAAGCAGCGTTGACTGCCATGCAATAGGAGACATGATCAAAGATCAAATCATATAGGAATTCCACACCTCGATCTTCATTGTATGTAGACTCTTGATTCTCGGTGATAGTGCATACCAAACATCTTGATGTAAAAGACAGAACGCCCCCACACCGTGCAATGCCGCGCCGTAATGCATCCAGCTAAAACCAATAGGCTTGACGAAACAAGGTCGGAACCATAGCATCCATGCGAAACTCCTCTATCCGCAGACCGCTAAATGCTTCAGACAGTCACGAAGCCCAAGCATCTACTTCACGCACTGTCGTCCATGTCGGCCGGCTCCTGGTGGCGCGCCAGCACCTTGAGCTTGTACTCTGCTTGGTCACGGTCCCAGAGCAGCGCGGCTTCGCCGTTGAGCGGTGAGGCACTGTGCACAACGATCGAGAGTCAGCGTATGGTCTATAAGTGAGCCCGTCGTGGTATGGACATATCACTCCCCCGCCCCGACGTGACACAACACCGTCCCACGCAATTCAGTACTTACTTATTCGGCTCCCCCAGCAAGCTCTGAATACTCAACAACACGCTGCCAGTATTCAGCGCCGCGGCCCACGCGCCCTCCTTCCCCGCTCCGCCGGGCTTGAGGATATCCAAGCAGATGCGGCCGCTCATGTCGACGTTGGGGTGGTAGATGGGCGTCTTGAAGAGGACTTCGGGCGGGGCGTAGGGGTAGTTGGCCGGGTAGGCGAGCGTCAGCTTGAAGGTCAGGCCGGCGTAGGGCGTGTCGCTGGGACCGAGGATGGTGGCATTCCATTTGGTCATGTCGGAGGTCGGGAAGGCGGAGAGGCCGGGCGTGGGAGAGGACATTAACTGCATGAGCTCGGATTGGAGACTAGAGGGTTCGAGAGGTTAGTGGAGGGTCTTTGGTCGGCTGAGTCGATTGGGAAGGGTGGAGGCAATTCGATGGGGATGCTGCTGAGGGAGATGTACCGTTTGATGACGCTGCCGTTATTGACTGCGCGAGCAGTTGCCCCGATGCTTTTGGCGGGCTGGCTGACGGACGGCGTGGTGGCCATGGTCGGGTTCATCATGTCCATTCTGTTCGCCATGTTTAATGGTGAAGACGAGAAGAGTGTAGGCAAAGCTGAGAGAGATGGCGTGGCAATGCTCGCGTGATCAGGGAGAATGACAGTCGTAGGGAGTAGTTCGAGTGGTGGCGAGCTTCGAATGTGCTTAGAACCGGCGAGTCGGTGGAATATGAATGTGCTTCGGGGTCTTTATGAGCTCTTTTGAAGATGTCTGAATAAGGGACTCGATGTGAAGTGCAAGAATAGCGGTGGCTTCGATCTCGCCTGACAGTTTTGTAGGTCGTTGCCGCTCAGCTGTCCGACCTAGCAACGAGGTAAACAGTCTTGGCGCGTCAATGACGAAACGGCACGTGTCAGCCAATGACCCCGCGTGAACTCCGCGTTTCTTGAAACACCTGGCCGGCATTCATTACCTACCCTTCAGTCTCTTATCCATTTATTCTCCACGAGTAATGGTCGTTCGACTCTCAAACATTCACGTTCTTCTCGACATTGATGCTGTGCGAGTCTTCGTGTTTGCAGAAGTCTGGGCGTGCTGCATGAGTACCTGCATTTCTTGGTCGTGGAAGAATTCCGGCGAATGTGAAATGGCGGGGTTGATGCATCATATTTGCGCTCCACATTCATCATTGTGGAATGCCAGGCGGTGTGTCCGTTGAAATGGCATGGCTATCTTTCACATTCATCACAACCGTTGATCAGCCACGATGCACGATGAGTCCATGTACTTGGCAACAGTAGATTGGGAGTAATCACATAATGTGCTAACGCCTATGTAAGCTCAGCATTTCTGCTCGAGCCAGGTCGTCAAGCTGTTGACCTGAACCGATGAGAGGCATTCGCTCAAAGCTTCCATTCATTGTGGTCGCCTCATCTCCGCTGACGTCCAGCATCAATGTTTCATATCTTCATAATATCTTGCGAGTGTCGTCCCACACCGACTCTTCAACGTGGAAGGCTCTAGTGTGATAGCATACCACCCTTGGAGTCGTTCTTGGAGCCGCCACGTCCGGGGTTCTGTCATGACGCCACAAGTCAGCAAGTTGCTCCGTATGTTGTATGAGGTGATTTAGCATAGTTAGGCATACCTCCGACTCCTGTACTGTCCCCTTCTCCAGGATGAGCTGCACAACGTCGTCTTCCTTGCTTGTTCCAAACTCGCTCTCCAAAGCGCCCTTCGAGGCAGTGTCAAGGATACCCTGTGTGCCGTGCCTGGTTGATCATAACCGTGGTCAGCATGCGTGCTCTAGCCACGATGCAGGCGGCTTGCACAGATTGTGCTCCTGCAATGCAACAAACGCCAAGACTCACTTGTGAGTGACAAAGACCTTCCACCCGCTGACAACCTGTGCGAGCGGGATGGTCCTATCTCCCTTCCAGTCTTGCACAGCTTGGGCCGAGTCGACCATGACAATGAAGTCGTCCTCCGAGCCCTTGTAGTGGACCTTGGTGGTGGAGTCGTTGCCGCGAACCATGTTTGCGAGGTATGTGTGTGGATGAAGGGTTGTGAGAGAGAAAATGAGTGTTTCTTTGGATGGACGGAGATGTTGACTTGAAGAGGTGATGTTGGGTGTACAAGGAAGAAGAAGCAGAAGAGGAGTGAGCCTTCGAAGATGTTCTATAGTCGTGGTAGAAGCTTGGAGCTGGCTGCGTGTCGCGTGTCCAGTGAAGTCACAGGTCGTGCACTGGCCATGTTCGTCATCGCAGCGTGGGGGCTGAACCCTGTCGATCTCGGCATTGACAACGAGTAGACTTCACCACCTTTTTACCAGCATCAGTGCCGAGAGTGAACAGATCCCCTGACTATGCGTTGAATCATGGCAGAGCGCGGAGTCGAGCGTAACAAGCTGACCACCGAAACCATATGAGTGCGTGACTAGTGGTTGGCACACCTTGGCCAGACGAAATCGACATCTGCGTATCGACGTTCCATTGGCATGAACAACTCTGGTATCATGTGGTTCAGACAGTACAATGAACCATTATGCTTGCATACCAAGATACTGATTGTTCCTAGCATTAAAGATTGGAGGTATCATGCAGGGACGAGACTCGCTACATCCACCAGCTCTGCAATTCACTTCCACCTCGAGTTCAACTAGATGCATTTGTTCAAATGACAACAGGATAAGTAACATACAATCAGATCTTCTTCGGATCACTAGAAACCCCCGCCTCGACCATCTTCGCACTCGCCTTCTTCCTCCACTCCTGAATCTTGCCCATGAACCCATCCTCTCCAGTCTTATTCGGCTGGTGATCCCACTCCTCCTCATGATGCTCAATCATTCCATCCTGATCCAGCTTCAGCGTGATCTTGGAATTCAGCGTCTTCTCGGGCGTCTTGTCGCCCTTGAAGATGTAGTGCTGCGTGAGATCCAGCACGATATTGCCACCCTCGCCGCGATGCGTGCTGGCGTTGTTCGACTGCTCCGTCGCCGTGGATGGATCGAGCACTTCGCACTTTTGCGTGGTCGAGCTCGAGAACAGCTTCGGCATGCCGTTGAACTGAGACTTGATGCTTTCGAGCCCCTTCGCGATGGACACTGGGTCGTGGAAGACGGCATCTGTGCGGTAGTGGGAGTATGAAGCGTCTGAGATCGTGTTAGACGTGTGTGATATGCTTGGTACTATACTCTCGTGTACATACCAGTTGGCTTCAGCTGATATAACGACAATACCTCCTCGATGACCGTCTTCTCGTTCGCGCTCAGCTGGCGGCCGGTGATGCTCGACATGTTGCGTTTGCTGTGGTTCAATAATCCTACTCTCAATCTGTTTTGGAACATGAATAGTTCCGAGGTTCTAGATTCTTATGATATAGAGTGAAAAATGCTGTTCATTTGCAAGGTAAGGTAGACGAGCATGTCATGTTCATATCCTATGTACAAAACCAATGCCACCTGAGCTGTCAGCGTTCGTCGCGGACGTCCTGATGTCATGGCGTGCCACATGATGCTTGCATGACCACTGCATATCTCCAAACATGTTTCGCCTGCGCATACAATGTGTTTTATATGATAGAAGGCAGGTTCTGAGTAGTTCACGGTGCATTTGATCTCGAATTCATGATGGGTTAATCGAGAAGCAGAGCGGGCTTTGTTGACTGTTCACTCCGAGAATCGTAGGGGACTGCTTACGTCCTACCGGACTACATGACCGTCCAGAAGGATCGCCATAGCCAGCGGCTGCAGTCAGCACGCAAGGAGTATAATGGACTCAGCTGCGCTGCTGCTAGGCTACTGACTTGTCCTAAATGACGGTATAGATGGAGACAGATACTCTGTCGCTGAGCTCGCCCAATACAGATGATGACAGTAATATGGAGCTAAAGCTCGTCTTTTCTGTACCAAGTAAGACGTGCAACCCAGAACCTCCATCATGAATTATGCATCTGGAACTGGGATCTTATTGAATGCTTTAGCATACCTCATCTAGCTCCAAAACTATAGTAGCATGAACATAACGTGCTTAGCCACCGGAATGGCGATCTTTCTCGAGACGCAAGACTATTGGTCCCTCCAAAATATTCCAAGTCAGGCAGACCATCACATCCTGCCTTACTGCCTCAGGCGTGGGAAGAGTTCGAGACCATTGCCTGTATAGTATCCATGTTTGGCGTGGGATGCGAAGGCATTCTCATTGAGATACTTCTCGAGCTGACTGGTGTTGTACTCGGCTTCGACAGTTGCGTAAGGTGAATCTGATCCGAACAGGATGTGGTCCGCCGGCGCCCACTTGAGCAGTGAGTCCAAAATATTCGCCGTGCCAGCCAGTGCAAGATCGAAGTAGAACGATTTTGCGTCGGCGATGATGAGGGCTTGCGTCTGGGGAGACTGCTTCTCCAGAGTATCCTTGAAAACATTCGTCTCGAGCATGGCCAGTCGTTCTGACAGCCACGGCAAAGTGCCACCACCATGAGAAAGGATGATCCTGGCGGCTGGGAATTGTCTCTTCCTTCCGGACATGATCAGATGTGCTGCGGTGCGTCCGGTCTCATGGGCGAAGTCGAAGGCCGCCGGCTGCAGGGTGTTGGACACAAGGGAAGTGCCCTTGTGTAGAGTCGGGTGGATGAAGACGACGGCACTGCGCTCGTTCAACTCCTTCCAGACGGCTTCAAATTCGGGTTCGCCTAGGTATTTGCCATCGTACGAGGTGAAGAGACACACACCGTCGGCATGGAGCTCGTCAAATGCGTACCGGATCTCTTCGATGACGCCCTCAGTGTCGTGCAGCCCCGGAACCGCAGCGAAGAAACCAAATTGCGATGGCTGATCTCGCACGAGGTCGGCAGCCCACTCGTTGTACCGACGAGCGAGTTGCCGCGCTTCATCGCGACTCGAAACGATTTCTGGGCCTGGAGCACTGAGGGACAGCATAGCGGTAGCAGTTCCCAGCTTAGACATTGTGCGTTTGGTCTCTTCGAGCGAGAACTCCACGATGGGAATTCCAGCAGCCTCGGCGCCTAGGTCGATCAGCGGCTTCTTGAAGAAATCCGGCAGAGCGTGGATATGGACATCGATTTTCCCGGCCATGATGGATGTAGAGAACGGCGAAGTTGCTTGGAGATGTTGGAGTTTGGCCAGGGAAGTGGATGGGTTTAAGACCTGCTGCGACCCCAAGCCGGCCACGTCCATACATGTGGCACAGCATGAAGCTCGACTCAGCACCGTGCGAGTGCGACATTATGCTGTTGGCTGTAGCATCTGTATGCCCGCGGGATGATATAGTGGCCCAAACCTTGGGAACATCGAGTTTGGAATCATCTTGCTCGAACTGAGTTACAACCTGAAGTCCTGTTACATTATTAAGATGCATGACATGGTGGCGTTGATGGAAGCAGGAGTTCTCCCCAACCTTGATTCAGATGCGCGCTCGCGCCCGCCGCCGATTGGCGTATTCCATTTGCAGGGTTCAGATGCTTGATAAGCTGCTCCTGAGGGATTTGGCGCAATCAACGTCCCGCCAACTTCCTTTTCATGACGGGATGTGCAGCTGGGTGAGTGTCTTGATGCACAGCCAGTGCTCGCCATCTTGACAACGGCACGGTCTGAGGATCAATGATCCAGCCAAAGATTGATAATCTGCCGTGTCGCGGCTTAAAAATCACGGTCATGATGTGGTCCAGTCCACGACTCAGACTGCGAATGGAGGACTATAATAAACCGTCAGGTCTTCTCTACTGTGATTGAGATGGACATCAACAGTCGTAACAGTCAGTCGAGCATTGTAAAGACCAACAATTATATCTCCACATCAGCAGACCGTCTCTCAGGCTTTTCAAAACACAACCATCACGAATAGCAAGATGGTTCACACTGTCGGTATCGCAGGCGTTAACGGCAATGTTGGCGCCCCCACCGCGAGACTGCTTGTCAAGGCGGCGGAACAGGGACAAATCAAGCTCGTCATCTTTCATCGTGAAGGAAGCTCCGCTAAAGGTTTCTCTGCGGGCAACAATGTTGAGCTCAGAATCCTCAACTTTGACGATCCGGCGGAGAAGATCGAGGAAGCCGTCAAGGGCATCAACGTCTTCATGTGAGTTTCTCCGCGCACCATCATTTACGAAAATTATCGAGCACGCTCGCTGACACGATAGCAGTTCCGCCGTGGCCTTCGGAGCATTGCCAGATGAGCCAAACGTCGTGAGCGCTCTTGCTAAGTCGCCCGAATTTGTCACGTATATGCCATCGGCATACTCGACCACCTGGGAGCCGAAGGACTTCGAGGACCCTCAGCTTGGTCCGGTGCTGAACTTCATCCACACTGGCTGGAACAAAGCCAAGGAGCTGAAGATCGGCATCACTCCTCTGTACATTGGAGCATTCGAGAACTATTGGTTCGAGTTTGGGTGAGTCCTCACGGAGTCGCTTATCTCAAGAGACACTGAATACTGACATTGCGCAGCTTCGTTGGCGCCCCCTTGAAGGGCAACACGGTGTGGGCCAATGATAAGCAAATGCAGAACTCGGTTCCTATCACGTAAGTCCCGTCGACGTCCGTCAGCGAGTCAGCCGTGTAAGTACTTATGATATCTGTAGAGCATTGGACCACGTCGCATCAGCCATCACCCAGATCGTGACATCGGACCCTCATACTATCAAGAACAAGCAGTATTCTGCCGTCACTTTCTGGCCGACGGGACAGGAGCTGGTCGATCTCTACACCAAACTCAACGGCAAACAAGCCGAAGTCAAACCCTGGACTGCATCGGACCGCGAGGCGATGATGGCCGATGGAGCTAACTTTGGTCCGGCGAAAGTGGGTTACTGGGACCGCTGGGACAGCGGCAAATGGGGCTACGAAAGCGAGGGGAGAATCGCGCTGAATGAATTCAACGGGCCCACTTTGGAGGAATACGGTCGCCGCTTCTTGTAGAGAATGCAATAGCGGCAGGTGACCGCTATGAGAATTGAGATTTCGTACAAGCTTCTTCCAGTTCCATATCTCCCAAGTTTCGTTGCGTCGATATGTGTACCACATTGACTTCCGGACTCCTGGCCGGCAGTGGCAATCAAGCTTAGCACTTCGCCCCGAGATCCGGATGCTGAACGTAATGGCATAGAAGGATCGGACCCGCGTAGGCATATAGATGATCGACCCTTCAGGTCTGCAATACTGGGAATCCGAAAAAGAACACATAGGTAGGTTCGAGATACATATTCGGCATGTGTACTTCGCCACTCGTCTTCACTCGAGTATTTCGCAGTCTCGAGGTCTGATCTCTATGAGTCAGATCAAGGCTGCCAATGCTGGAAGAAAAATAAAAGGGCCTGTACAACTCACCAAATACCCGATTCTCAGTCGCCTATGATCACGCGTGCTCCACAGATCCGATTGATGTACAGGAAATTCAATGGTCTGGAGCTCACCCTGCAGATATCCTTACTCCTACAGAACTCGACAGGTCTACTTTCTGCAACAACACCGACAACAACACAGTCCAAATGGGAACTCGGCTGCGATCAGCTTGGTGGCTTTTCGGCCTTACGCGAGACCAGGGTCGCGACCCGATCCTGGTCGACACTAGGGATGTGTCATACGGGTCTGATGTGCTATGTCGGAAACTTTGTGGGATGAGAGTTCAATCCCGATGGACTGATCGACATACGGAAATGTTTGAACAAGACGTAGTATGAGCATCAAGAAAGCGTGTCAATGCCGGCTTGCCTGATTGCCTATACATGCAGCAATATCGGCTACCGCCGATCGATTGGTAGCATCGAGGAGATTGTTCACACGCTTGTCACTTGGATCGAAGAGCCGCACTCAAGCACGCGTTGAGAATTGCTCCCGCTCTCCAAGACAGAAGCAGTCGAGAGATAGAAGGTATGTGATCGCACCTACCCTTACTGCTGTCATCAGTATCGGTCCCGTCTTGGTCGACGACACGTGGAAATCTGCAGTGATTCCGCTACTAAGTACGATCAGGATCTGCATATGCAACATCCATATGCAACCACAGGCGACTGAATACTACTTGGGCATCCGTCCGTTCTACATCAGCTTCACTTGTGTTCGTACACAGTATCAGCGACCACGAGAGGGTCTGTGGTCACGGAGCGTAGCTGTAGATACCAACATAAGTAGACACTACTTAGCACAGTCATGTGTGACCTTCCGAGATCTAACCTCAAGGCTTTGAAAGGATGAGCAGAAAAGTTACCTTTTCACGAGAAATGCTACTAGGTACAGTATAAGGTAAGGTATAGACTAATGATATATTTAGATGGCCAGCGGCCAGTCCCGTGCTTCTTGGCGCGGTCTAGCACAGTACTACCGCCATGTTGCCCAGTATCGGGAGCTGAGGTACGTACCTCCTTATAGCTCCGAGCACTCTTATCAAGCTCCCTGCAGACTACAACATCGATTCCGCCCCCATCTCCCCCGGCAGCCTCGCTGTAACACCCAACGCAATCAAGCACGTCAAGACCGGCAGACATGCTGCTTCTAATGAGGCGGTGTGCCGTATCGCCCTTACATGAGTGATGATTAGTAGTGATCTTCCAGGGCGCCAGAAACCTTGCCACCTCAATGTTCTGCGAATCACGTTGGAGACTGCATGTCAAGCACAGCCGGAAAGGTGCATCGTCGACCCATGAAGCCGTACTCGGGCCTGGACTAGTTCTTGGGTCTAGATAGGGCCTGCATCTTCGCCAGCGCCACAGAGCACCTTTATGCCCATTGATCAGCACTTCTGCAAGCCTCATGGCCCAATGCGTCGAGTCGGCATGGGGATTGAGCACACGCTCGACAGGGTAGCTTGCACAGTGTAGTAGTGCTTGAGGTCAGAGCAAGGCTCTGACCCACATGTCCCAGCCGGTGACCATCCTGCGGACCAGTCGGACAAGGCTGAGGATTCATCGAGGCTGAGACTGTCTGCTGCTGCACGTTCGGAGCTCAAGAGAAGTGCCCATACTGCAATGCCATCTCAACGCCCCTCCGTCTTCAATTTCGCTGGATGGTCAATTGCTCTTTCATACCTCTCCACACCCTACTGACTCTTTTCGACACACCAAGTCATGGCACAAATCAAGTCCTTGACACGGTCAATGTTGATCTTGGCGGCGCTGGTGTTCACCACCATGGCCAGTGTTCCGGATCGAAGCGTGACTGTACGGGCTCCTCGAGGCGGGTCGGCAAGAGATGTTGTACATGCTGTCCGTCACGAGCTTGCTGTAGCATCGCTCGCTCCTCGCGATGCCGACTATGCGACAAACTTCACGCTCGATCACAGTTGGGATGGAGCTGTACTGCTTAGTCTGTAAGTTTGTATTCTTTCATGGTGCTCGGATCTGCACAGCCTGACTTCGAACAGGAACGTTGACCAGAAGCTTGACAACAATATCGCTATTTCCGAGAGCATCTCGATAATATGCACACTCTGCTACGCCAAGGGCTTCGCAACTGCGGATCTGTCTTTCGTAGGCGACACCAATATCACTGACCTCATCGACCGAACGATCGATGGGGTCAAAGACGACGTCCAAAACTTTACAAACAGTGTCGAGGCCTATTGGGAAGACTATCTTGAAGATATGGCGGAGAACTTCTCATTCGACTCTCTGGAGCTGCCTACTTTCCAGTACGACTTTGCTTGGAACATTACCACCATGCCGGATGCTAACCTTCGCTTCACTTTCGATGACCTCGAGCTATATATGCTCGTCGACACCACCCTTACGCTTGGATCCACTTACACCCTCAATTTATACTCGTCCAAATCCCCAGTTGGTATCCGGCTCACCGAAAAGCTGGAGCTTGGTGTCGCCCTTACGGTCGACTTGATCCTCGATGCGCAGGCCTCAATTGATCTAAGCAGCGGCTTCCATGTACGATTTGAAGATGGCTTAGCCATTGATATCGCTCTGTTTGGAAAAGATGTATCTGGCGTGGAGTTGTAAGTCATCACCTACATCGAGGTGCTGCACATGTCCTGCCCACTGACTGCACACAGTAATGGCGCCCGTTTTGAGTTCCTACCAGTCATCGTCGAGAGCGCAGAGTTTGTGTTTACTGCTTCGCTACGTTTGTCGATACACAGCGGTATAGAGCTCAGCACGCCGACTTTCTCCCTCGAGCTCTTCGGCCACACGTTTCCCAGCGTTGGAGGAGGCATCGACGTTGCGATCTTCGCTGATCTCGCCGAATTTGTGACAAATGTCACGATCCAACCTGAAGACACCGAGTGTGAGCTAGCTGTGGTACAGTCATTTCAAATTGCTCTCGGCGCTGCTGCTGGAGCCACAGTCTACTTGGACTCCGAGACCTGGGGACCTGTTGCTACGACCACGGTGCCAATATGGACGACGGAGCTGGCATCGGTCTGTGCCCTCAAGTCGACGCCGACGGCTGCTACGGTGCAGACGTTACAGACGGTGACCATTTTGGACAGTGGCGTCAACAAAAGGGATACAGATATGACGACCGTGAGGGTGACCACAGAGCTTACCTTGATAATGGTCTTGATGACCATAACAACGACAACAGAGCTCACCTATACAGGTGTAAATTGTCTCTCGACAGGTTTGCTCAATTGCCCAGCCAGCCTACAGAACACATCACAATCCACGGAGACCTTGACCTATGTCGCGGTTGTTCCTACCGACTTCGACACCGATGACATATCGCTTCCGGCATCGACTCAAGCCACCGTCACAAGCGCAGTACCGTTCGGCAATAAGGCTTTCACCGTGCCGGCCTCCTCCGGCAGCCCAGTCTCGTACGTGGCGCCACCGCCGACATCAACAACGACGGCTCCCGGAATTGGCGGCGAGATTGGAACCGCTGTCGACAATGCCGTACACGGAAGCCACAGGAAGCTCATCCTTGGCCTGAGCATCGGGCTTGGTGTACCATTCCTGCTGTTGCTGCTTCTCCTGATCACGTGAGTTTGTCGATGATCTTTAGTCCCGTCTCATTTGCTAATACCCGACCTCTAGTGTATGCGTGAAGAAGCGCCGAAGCTACAAGGCTGTACCTCGCGGCGAGAACAGCGCACAGACTCCGCAGCTCGAGTTTGTGGACAATGGCACGCCGCAGATGTACAGTGACAGGAAGGATTGGACGATTACCTCTGCTGATTCAGCAGAACATGAAAGGTTGAGTCTGTGACAGAGCATCCGCTTTGAAGGCAAGGCTGCCAAGTGATGAATGGGCGCCTAATGTGTAGCTCGTAAGACTGCAGATTTCCGATACGAGCTATGCTGGAACACAAGTCGATCGCACAATCAATGTCCCGTCCGGTAGGTGCCATGTCTTGCACAATCGTCCGTCCATGTTTTGCCGGTGAAGTGCGTGACGGTCTGGCGTGTGAGCTCCGTGTTGACGTGCGTGCTTTTCCTGCTCGAGACCTCGTCACCACAGCGCCAAGTTTCGATACGACGACATATTCGCGCCGTAAGGTCTAGGCAAAGTCTACTACGGCACATAAATATTATTCTACGCGCTAGCGTTACCAAGTTCGAGATAGCTTTCCATCTCTACACTAGAACAGACCTCTACCTAGACTATTGATTCCTACTATGATGGCATACTGGTTGGAATCAAATAACAAAGACAACTACACAAGATGGACTCCCAGCACACAGAAATCCTTGAAGCATTGAAAGCACTAGCTAGTAAAGATGTTGCGAAATTAAAGATGGTCCAATTTGCTGAAATATCAGAGCCGTGACTACCTGCGGTGCATCGATTTGCATGATTTCTGGCTTTTGGAAAGGATTTCAGCAGGGCAGGATACATTATAGCAGGATCCGTTGAGATAGGAGCGGCGACTATCTGCTTATTTATAGACGGCTGAGGGGAAAAAGGATCCGCGATACCTTCGTCAAGCTAAGCGTGATGCTCTCGCCGAGCGTTCGAGATGATGATGCATAAGCAGGGTCGATGGGATATGGTCATGCCTGATAGATCGATCTTCGACCTATCTAGCACATTCATGAGCAATCTGCCG
Source organism: Microcyclospora pomicola (assembly GCA_002786065.1). Classification (NCBI taxonomy): domain Eukaryota; kingdom Fungi; phylum Ascomycota; class Dothideomycetes; order Capnodiales; genus Microcyclospora; species Microcyclospora pomicola. Next base: position 466,877 of record NHNY01000008.1, on the reverse strand, counting down.
TGCCTGCGCTGAGGGAAGACCTGTAATTGAAATATGCATACCCTAGTCCCCGCGGGCTAGCCCGGCCCAGCGACGGAAGAACTTAGCACTGCATCTGCAGACCGCTCTAGGAAATGCTTGTACTCCGCGCGCGACTGTACGTGATGATGTGGTCACCCACTAAGCGCGGTCAAGCTCGGGTGGGTGGGAAACATCCCGTTCGTTGTGCCATAGACAAGCACTCGACGGCCGATTCAGTAGTACGGTGGGCGTCCGACCGCGATTCCCCGCTGTTGCATGTCTTGTTTTGCCTCAGTCTCACGATCATTTGGCTTGCTCTAAGCTCCGCTTCGGACTACAGCATATGACCTTTGGAATATTAGACCAGGTCAATGTTCACACGTCTGCAATAGAGAAGCTATGCCAGGTTTCCATCCAACTGCTTTCTGCCGAGCACGGCCAGATAGACTGGAATGCTGCGTGCAATTCGTCAACATGACTCGAATACCATCTCGGTGCTGTCCGCTTTCGATGGTCGATGTCTACCACATCCAGCTGATCGGAGCGACTAGGGTCTGGATGGCTCGTACAAACCCGCGACCGACAGATCTCGTCACCTACATCGTTGAAGATGTTCAGCCATGCATCTCGAACATGGCCAGCGTTAGTGACATGGACTTCCAAAGTTTCGAAATGACATGTCTTTGATCCCTGCTTGCCTTTTATGGCGCGAAAGATAGCTCTCAGCAATTTGTCATCAATGGTACAATTGATTAGAAGCTGCGCGAGAGTCGAAATTGCAACTGGACGCTTAGGGTAGGCCGACTGTATCGTCTGCATGCCGTCGCTAGCAGCTGGCCATGACTTCCATACATTGTCGCCATCAAGGCTGAGTAGAGGACACGAACAGTCAAGAATCAACTTGACTCGCTGTAGTCTTCTGCCCTGACCGAGAGCTCGATAGATTGCGACCTCTTGTGCGTCACCATAAGTCCGGCGGATGGGAAGAGTCAGATCATGGAGAGCAGGGCAATGAGTGTGAATGCTCTGGATAACTTGTGAATCGGCAGTCAACCCATCAGCAAGGCTTGAAAGACACAAGCGCTGGAGTGTTTCTCCATGACCAACCATGATCGGCGTAAGAAGTCCTACTGGACACCTATCCAGATGCAAATCTCTCAGGGCAGGTAACGAGTCGAAAAAAGAATTGGCAATACTGATATATGGATCCTCGTCTGGATCTGCCCAAGTATCACGAGCGAGGCTCATTTCGAGGGTTTTCAAAGAAGAAAATGCGATCTCTTGTGTCGCCCATCGCAGGTCACTTGTAGACGTTCGGTGTGCTGTCGTGGGTAAGCGTAGAGTTCGTAGAGCAGAACAATCGATCTTCCTAGCCCAGTCCTTCAGACATCCAAGTCCCTCCGTTTGACTATCCTCCAAGGAGATCAACCTCCCACGCTTGACAATCGATGGATGTGGTATGCCACCGCCGTTCCATGATTGACGGGGAAATCCCAACGCAAAGTGATGGCCCGGCGAACTCGGCGCAAAGGTCTGAGAGATAGCTACTTCTTTCAGGCAGGGAGTGACACCAGCGACCATGAGATCAACAGCATCCAAATGGTAGTCATCATTGCCACCGACATCCAGGTCCTGATACTCAAGCTTGATACGATGCAAGCATGGCGAAGTGATGAGTGCAAGCTCGTACGGGCTTACACGGGGTCGTTTAGCTGAGACTCTTGGCGTTATTAGACTTGGTAAATGGAATGTCTCAAGGTGGAGTCTGCAATGGGGTATCGATTCGTGAAGGGTGTTCAGGAGACATGGCGGGAATTGTGCCTGATGGGACCAGACCAAGTCGGTCAGGGAAGGCAGGAGACGGACCAGAGCCGCTAAGGACTCCCAAACAGCCCTCTCTTCTTCTATACTGCTGGTATCACTGCAGTAATCAGTTAACCCGGTTTGAGGACGTTGTTCATTCCTCCGAGCTTGGTGGTGAAAAGCGTTACGGCGCTCGAACCCTCTCACCAGCAGCCGACGGACGTATTTGGCGGTTTGCCGAGCGAGCAAGGACGCTTCCACACGCGCAGTCCACAAGTGGAAGTCAGCAGCCTTTGGAATGAATGGGACGGCTATGGTCTGACATCTCATGGCAAGCGTGAAATTGCAGCACTCTCTGCTAACCATGGACAAATTGCAAAGACTGCGCTGGTCCATATACCCGCATATTTCTTGCAAGATCTCGACCGGCAGATCCAGCAGTGTCACCATTCTGAGCGCGACTAAAACTGCGTAGGGAGATCGTCATGGATGGAGGTGCACCGTTGGATAGCTGCCTCGTGGGCATCGACGGACTCACGCAGCTGATCCGCGCATGAATTCTAAGAATAGTACCTATACAATCGCGCTGTCTTGCCTCTGTGATAGAACTATTGGCCTGAGGCCAACATGGCCCGTGCGTCGAGACACTCTCAGGTAAGGTAACCATCGCATGTAGAAAGACATACCAGTAATCACTGCACATTACAATGGGTGAAATATATCGTTGAACGAGGTGCGCGATCAGTGCCTACCTGTCGCCCCCTGAATCACGACGAAAAGTAGTGTCATCGGCAACCTTGCTACTAGTACCTACCTTTTCCTTCCATGTCTATCGGAGTGGGCAAATGGAGCCACGAAATCATGGTCGCCTATTGCTCCCAAAACCCGAATCACAGCCCTCAATAGACACTTTCCCAGCCTTTATTCTCGCTCCCGTATGTTGTGGCCCATTTCATGCGCAGACAATACTAGTATCGAGACCAGACTAGGCAATCTCTGATCTTTGCTCTAGGACGTTAGCGGCACGATAGTCTCATATCAGTGTCGCGGCACAAATGTGGAATTACCTGCCCTACCAACCTCATCGCATCTTCATTCTACGAAGGCGAACTTTGTGGAGCGGATCGGTAGAGAGACATGTTACTAGCCAACCCTTGACGAAGCGCCAGCGTAGACAGACGCATCTCGCAACATTCGCTGGATAATCTCCAATGTACCTTTGAGCAGGCTCGTAATAGTCTTGTCGCCACCTGTATCGCTATGCTGGCCCGACTTGATCGCGCCATTCGACGCCTATCACTTCGACCTTGCGCATTGTATAGCAGAAGATGCTTGTGTCGCTTGGAGGTCTCGAATGAAATGGCCAGCCGACCCGGATGTCGATCCGATCTTTAACAGCGTTCACCGCGGGTACGCATCTCACAATATATGTGCCCTGCATTATATCAGTATTTGATTAATCGCATAATAGTTGAGCTTACATGCGCCCTCGAAGTCGGATATTTCCAATCCTGTCGCACGTCTTCATGTCTCGTGTGGGTTAGACAGTTGTTTATGCTAGGCAAGACATTCAAGCGGGTGTAGTGACATGATGCGTGGAAGCTGCTAACACTGACGGGTATCTTCCGCCGGGGTGTGAAGTTGCGAAGAGGACACAACTCGTGAAGTAGCAGGAACGTACGTGTATGTCTACATGAAGAGACAAACGGATGGAATTTACCTCGGAAGTTAGTGCAGGCTTGATATTCAAGGCGAGTGTCTACTCAGTACCCTCGCGTGTTCGCGACACTACATAAACCCATCAACAGTATGGCGGCAACATTGCAAATACGGTTCCTTCTGCGTCATCCCGCTTTTGGCAGCGACCCTTCGAACCAAGCGATGTACCTAACCTCAATACTCTCTCGAGCCTGTACGTCTGCCTCGCTCTCCGGTAGTCGAATAGCAACGTGCGGCACACCTGACCCAATTAGCCAATTTGCTCTCGATCAGTCCACTCGAGCAGGCATACTTACCTCTATTCCCATCAGAATCTGCCTGGCGGAACAACAAGATTTCAGAAGCCTCCTGATCTTTCAGGTACCACCATTCATGGCTCTCGCCAGCACAAAGGAGTTGATTCTCGGCAAATTCATCTCCTCGCACATTGTCGGCCGCCATCAGATCCTCGCCCTTCACGCTCTGCGGCGAGCAAAGCGCAAGTGGCCAGTCACGAAGTGGTCCGCGAAGAGGTTTCCATGTGCTGGTGACATCAGCATGATCCACATACAAAGCATCGTCTTTACCTACTTGACGAACATCCATCCTCCTTTCCAGTTCTCAAACTGCGTCCCTGCAGCGAGGAAGTCTACTCTGTCCTGAGTCTGAGTAGGAGAGGCATCTAAAAAGTCAGCGAGGCTTCGGAACTGTTTGCCAATCTTGGCTTTGATCTGTGGCTGTGGGTGGTGATGCATAGCCTCGCTTGGTTTGTGGAATGGTTGGTCTACTTGAATATGATATCACACATTACATACCAACGTGTGGACGCATAGCTGGCTGGTCGCGAATGTTGCGATCATATTTGCCATCTGGGAATGAGACGTGACGACGCCGCACCTGTTTTGTCAGCCAACTCGGTTTTCAACCCAAAATGGACGACTTACCACCGCCTCGAACGCTTGCACTGCGCTCGCGCCAAGCTGTGAGATGAGGTGTTCGCCTAGCTCAGCACAATACTTGCTTTGTACTGCTGACTGGTCGGCCCAGTCGTCATATGTCATGGAGCAAGTCAATCGAGCCACATCGAAGCCATCCTTCCAAAAGGCATGCTTCGCTGCCCGCATGTCGCTGACTTTGACGTTTTTCACAAGGTTCGTCTTGAAGTTGCTATATGGCAACCCTTCGGCATGGTAGTCAGCTTCATATGGCTTCTCAGTCTTGTAAAGCTCGGCATGGTCGAGGTATGAAATGTCTGTGGTGACGGTCATGTTTGGTCAGGTGGATGAAGAGTTACGTTGGGTAAAGTGGATGAAGAGTTGCAAGGACTGCTTTGCGGGAGGTCGGCCTTATATAAGGTGTCACTCCTCTAGTTCCGACAGCCCCCTCACATGGTTATCTCCCGTGGCAATGCAGAGGATTGACTTGGCCTGGCATTAGTCTTGTGAACATCAGCATCGATACAAGCACGGAGCATAGCTTAGGCTAAGAGGGGTACGATCATAAGTTCAGGACATTACATTCAACACGACATCCGTCTGGGGGTAGAATGATCTACCATTTTCTGGGATTATAAACTGCTACTGGAGACTGCAACCTTCACCTATCTCCACACCACCGGTGTAGCAGGGATGTCTCTTCACCGAGGCCTTGCTCCACCACACTCCTCCCCACTGCTATTTCCCCCACTGTCCCCCCCATGCCGCCGCTTACTTCTGCTTCTTGGAGCTGCAAAGGGTTAGCTAACGTTGCTAGTAGGACGCAGTGGACATACACGATCAAGTTCATGTTGACTTTGGCCTGGATGCAGTGGGCAGTGGACAAGACGAGATTTTCCTTGTCATCGCCAAGGGTGTCGAGCCAGGTGCTTCCCTCAGAGCCGTCGAGCTGGAGACGTGCCGAGTTGGCGACGTTCTTCCATGGCTGTTCGAGAGTTTGGGCAGGCATGTTTGTCTGAGCTTGATTGTTGATTGTTGATGTTCGTGTTTTAATGTTTGCTTGGAATGTGATGAAGAGGAGAAGAGTGAAAGTGTGGGAGACGAGCAGATATTTATGCTTGTCCAGGCTGTGCTCGGACCTCACTTGAATCGCCCTCCACACCAGCTTGATGTCTTCCTATCGCCCGGTTCTATAGCTACAGCTATGGTTACAACGTCCGGAGTATTGGAAGAACAAGGGGTGTACCCAACCAGGGGCGCAACCCCTGCTGTGATACAAGCAGATACATGTATCTACCCTCGACAACGACAATACCACCACCATGATATTTGTCAGCACATCCGGAGGTCGCCAGCGATCGGATCTTTCTCATGTCCTCTGAGTTGTTCTGGACAGTCATACTTATTATCATGGCTCTCCATTATATTGTTCTTTGCACAACAATCCGTGACGACAGCACGAGCAGTACGACAAGCATGTATACAGATCATATCGCAGGAGCTAGCGATCAATGCGGCATAACCCGCAGCGAGACTCAAGAAGCATCAACACATCAGTTGCTGACAGCTTACGGGATCTTATCTGTGAACGCATGATGTTCCATGGGTACCAGCCCAACTCTCGGCTCAGCCGACTTGCCTTGATAACAGTAAGGTAAGTCTGAGTACATTCTACACATTGCAGCTTCCTATAGACTCAAGACGCACCGCAAGCTGCCGAACATGCAGAAGGAGTCCATGAACCAGGATGACTTTTTGTTGGGGTGATTGTCAATGCGATCAACCCCTCTTCTTGTAACGGGTAGTGTCTACGCTCGAACCAAAATGCTTACATCGTCGCTGATGACAGTGCAGCAGGGCTAACAAAGTATGAAGATGGAATGCATGACCAGGTTCGTCCCGTGTCGCTCTTGACCTCCAAGCAAGCCACGTCTCTCCGCAGCATGATCGGTGATGCCACTTCAAACGGAGTACATCGATCGGCGCTGGTTGAAGCAAGTCTAGACCTGCAGCAAGTGCAGAAGGATTGCATGAACCAGGATCACTCCGGATACCACTTCGTATAGCTTTCGCGCTGACGAAAGTGCACTATGGACCACCGGAACCGCGGCAGGAGTGTATGCAGCAGGACTGCCAGGTTTCTAAAGTCAGATCGCGAACGTACGAAGAGGGGCTCCGATACTGGAGCTGAAGACGGGGTCTACCACACTCCCACTGTTACGAAAACTTTCAGTCCTGTCTGGAACATTCGCTGCAATTCTCGCACGATTCACGATGTCCGTCACAACATCTATGCCTTTCGTAAAGCGGTCAGAGCAGTTGGGTGGGTCCTATACCACTGGCTCCTCGCCAGCCTTCAAAACTGAAACCATCTCGGTCACGGTCGAAGACACTCGTGGAGAAGAATCGTCTCTGACATTCGAGACCACCGGGATGGAAGTACTCAAGTTCAAGACTTCACTCACTCGTAGTGATTTCGACGACAAAAACAAAGTCGAACAGCAATACTGCTCTGAACTAGCCACAGCAATCCTCGAGCGGCTAGGGGCGGACAGTATACAGGTGTTCGATGCTCAGGTTCGGCCATGCAGACTCGGCTTTTTCAAACACACTTCTGATCCCAGCAGGTGCGACGACGAGACCATGGGTTTCCAGTCTCCGCCATCAACACAACCAATATGCAACCAGCTCTGCGTCCACACATCGATACCACCTATGATGAGGCATGCGTCAAGATACCAATTCTCCATCCTGATGCTGCACAGCTACTCAAAGGCAAATGGGTGCATGTCAAGTCAGTACATTCAGGCAAATGAGGCGCAGCGTGGACTGACAAGAGTTAGTGCGTGGAAGCCACTTCATGGGCCTCTGCGAGATTGGCCATTGACATTATGCCGACCAGACTCGATGGCTGACCATGATGTACTTCGCAACCACATCATCACGAATGGACAATTCAACGAGAATATGCAGCTCCACCACAGTCCGCATCAGAAGTGGATCTATCTGAGTGATCAGATGGACGATGAGGTCTGGCTATTTCGCCAGGCCAGCTCTGATGCTGAGATGGGTAGGTCGGAAACTGATATACAGCTGAACCTGACTGATGCACTGCGCAGGAGTTCCCCATTGTTCTTTTCCGCTTCCGTCTGAGGGTGCTCGAGGTCGTGAGAGCGTCGAGATCCGAGCATTTGTTTATTTCTGAGATGATGGTACATCTGCTGTGGTGGGAATGATGGATACAAACATCAAATTCGTAGACGTGTAAGAAGTTTGTCCTTATGGTTCGATGTTTTCATGTACGAACTGGCCAACACATTGTCTGTGACGAGTTTGGATCCATTGTATTACCACTATCGGTTGGAAAGAATCAAGTTGACCGCATTGAGCCAGTTCTGTGGCCCTTAAACATTTGTAGAGTCGTTCTAGATGGTTTACCAAGCCGTTCCATGTTCGTGAATAATGTGCTTCCAAGTACTGACCATACTTACCTAGATACGCTGCGTGGGTGCAGATTGATCGATGGCATGAACAACAACGCAATAAGGAATGGCAGGGGCAGTAGACAAACCAATCCCAGCAGAGTATTGCCCCATCCATACCCAAGCCGGCTGTACAGCGGTCCAGCAAGAAGAGGGAGGAATGCACCAGAGAATGCCCGCAGAGCAACGCCAGCACCAAGCGCCGATGCACCATGCTCGCTGTGAAGTTCAACAAGGAGGTTCTCAGCGGCAACCAAAGAAAGACAGTTACCCAGCTGTAAGAGGCCAAATCCAAGCAAGGGAGTAATCCAAGGGCAATGGAAGTGAATGGTCCAGCCAAAGAGAATCATCCCTCCCGCGAACAAAACGCAACTCAACATCAACGGGGGTAGTCGAGAAGCAGGACCGGTAAGCCCCGAGTTGGCGAATGCTTTCGCAACCCTATCTGCGACTGCGCCGTAGCCGAATTGCGTGATAATACAACCGATCGTCGCTGCAAGAAAGCAGAGTCCAGCCTCGCCCTCCGTGAAGCCGTATTGCTGCTCCATAACAAGACTGAGAACCGTGTTAACCAGGTAGCTAGCTCCATATATGACTGCCGTACAGACTGTCACGATAGCAGTCGATGGGTCGAATATGAGCATCCGCAAAGGTCTTACAAAAGCCTGCACCACGTGTGACCAACCATCCTCCCGACTGGCCTCTGGGGAGGAGCGCTTCTGAAGATGTGGTCTATAAGTCTCTCGAAGGAGTGGGAGAGCAGCGAGAGTCAGAACTCCAGACATTATGGCGATGATCCATATCGATGTGCGCCAGCTACTCCTCTGTGCAACAAACCCGCCATATGTCGGCGCCAGAGCAGCAAAAGGCAGTAAAATAAAGTTGTCGACCGCCAGTGCCCTTGCTCGCTGTCCCTCGGGGAAGATGTCTGCAATGATTGCTGGCCCAAGGAACAGCGCAGTGCTGCTTAGACCACAGAGGAAGCGAAAGGCCAGAAATGACGAAATGTTTGAACTGAAGGAGCCAGCTACAAGAAACGTTGTGAAGCAGAGATTTCCGCCATGATAGATCCAGAACCGACCGAAGAGCTCAGAGCATGGTGCGAAAAGTAATGCACCAACCCCCTCGCCGAGCTCCCAGATGGAGATCAACAGCACCAAATAGAGATCAGTCGACATGCCGAAGCTCCTCAACACGGCTGGTGCTGCTGGCATAATGGCGAGCGTTGCAAACACATCCAGGCTCACGGATAGAGAGATCACAGTTACTATGGTCCACTTTCGCCAAGCTGGCCACAACAGCGGATCATACTGGCCGTCCAGGACTAGAGTTGTGCCTTCTGTTGAAGTAGAATCCACCTCTAGCACTTTTTCGTCATGACCCATGGATCGCTTCGGTGTCGAGTCATGCCGTACAGAGTCGTCTTGATGGATCTCTGCATCACTCATGATCAAAGTCTTAATGCATGTGCGCTGGTCGAGGCAGAAGACAAATAGATATCTGTGATGCTAACGAATTCGATTCAAAGTAGGAACAACTGAGACGGAAGGTCGCGGGAGCGGAGATGCAGTCTGAAGCCACAGCGGAGGTTCCACCGTCACACAATGATCTGAGTTTGGCAAAGCTGGCACATATTTGTGCTGATAAACAAGCGGATGATGATTGGACGAGGAAATGAGCATGACAAAGCCCTGCTGAAATGTATGACCGTATCCCTGGGTACAATTAAATCGTGTGACCGCTGGCTGTGGAGCCTATAAGCCAGTTCTGAGGTTTCTCGCTCACAGCAATGGATTAAGCTTTATTAGAGCGGCGGGCTTACGAGCCGCGATTGAGCCAAGTCGCAAGAAGTACTTGAAGTACATCTATTGCAGTATCGTTGCATGGCCAGAGCTATGCCCTGCTGCAGCAAGCATCTCAATGGAGATCTTGGGCAATGAACCTTGTCCTACACCGTCTCGGACCTTGGTACGTCGGGATCTCTGTTGTTATGCATGTCAGCAGGTTTTCATGCAACAAGCAACAGAATCCTCCATCATGATTTGAACCTCTGCCCAGCCAATCACGACCGCCGGCAACCCTCCGACTGTTCATCCTCTCTTCCGAAAATGCCATGCCGCGGGTGAGGATTCACATGTGTCGCTTGCCCATTGGACGTCTTCGTTGAGCTGACTGCTTGTATCGTGACTATCCCACTGCAGTGATATTCACACGGAGCTGGAACCCCGTCGCGGGTCGGATCAGCGAAATGGCCCCTCTCCCGAAGGTGGACAAGGTGGGGCTCACTGCAGTCAACAAAAGAACGGAGTGCAACGGCAAGATCGGGCCGTCCAAGTCTCGCCGACGATCGTGTTATCTTGAGTTGAACCAATCGATGCTCGCGATTGCACAGATGCTCGTAGACCTTGTACACAGAACGAAGAGATCACTAGTAAGATCGTCTCAGGCATTATGCATTATATAGTATGATATAACGTGGCATGCAAGAGAAGGCATTGCTCTCTCCATACTACATCTGATGTGTGCCTTCACGAGTCTAGCCCATGCGTAGAGGATCAGCTCTGCGCTAGTTTTAATGGAATGACGAACAATCAAGCTTTGCCTAGAAATAACAAGTGCACTTAGTGTCAAACTGTATAGTGACTTTACTACCTGAGCTTAGAACAAATGTACAGGTCAGCCTCTCGTTCCACCAACTCTGTACTACGCTGTCGCAAGCTGAAGCTGCATTTGTGTACGTGCCGCATGCCACAGGCTGGACCGATGTCGACCAGGGTAGTCTGCAGGCGAGAAGTCGTGAAGATCAGACAATCGAGTTCGTTTCACATCTCCCTTGCTTTCGACAGCCTAACTAGCCTTCCCGAAGTGAAAGGTTAGGCTTGTTCTGGGGCACCGTGATATCACGTATTAAGAAAAACAGGTTTGAGATGAAGATGTACATCTGAGATTCGGTGGTCCAGGCGATATCACAAATGCCGCGAATGGAAGGCCGATGACACGCGTCAATGCTGGTCGACATCGACGCAGGTGTGTCTCACTCCGCAGTACAGTCTAGAGGAAAGTGTGGACACACTTGGTAAGGTACTGTTACGCGGCATTGTGCACATGTCCATGGAGCGCCGTTCAATCCAACGGAGGACCACTATAGGTCTGTGCCCTCTGAAGACACAGGAATGTGATGAACGCCTCGTCTCCATGCCGCACCAAACAATAGCCGACGACCTGAAGACTGGCAGATCTCGGCGCGAGGCGGGCTTGATATCTGGGACCATATTGTGCTACACAATCATGAGAATTATGATCTGGACGAAGATGCTGACGCTGAGGATTCTGGTGACGAACACCCTCTCATAGCGTCCAACACCAATCCTGACCACAGTTTTGTCCTAGACGAAGGAGAAGTCTTTACGCTTCTAACAGACGCACAATGAGATGGATTGATTGCGTCAGAACATGTCGCAGGCCGGGTGCTTAGTCAACCTATCGAGATCTTTGAGGAAGAAATCGATCTCAAAGGAGAGAATATGCAGCAAAGGAGAGATCAGGGCTGAGAGAAGGATTCAATGTCACTGCTAAAGCACGACCGCTCCATCAATAGCAGTCCTGTGATATCACGCAGCAAGGCATTTCTAAGCTTCTCTCGAAAGCGTGCTGCCCGTGCTAACCAGCTGGCTTTTGATGGTGCCGAGATGGATCGGCAATGCGCCATTGGACATTCGTTGATATCTATTTAATGTTGAGATGGCCGACGGTCAAAGATGCCTGATCTTGCAAAGTTCTCGACAGGCATGATTGGTATTCTTCGGCTTCCATCTCGTTCTCCAGCTCGAGACCTTTTGACTGTGTTTCCGCCAATACACGTGTACGTAGGCTCGATACGAGGGCTCCTGTTAGGCACAGGCATGAGATGTACCTTTTCGTGGCGTTTGTTCGCCTCTACCCCCGCAATGTCCTGCTACGGTATTCGACCTCACCTCATATGTGTGCTTTCAGGCCATGGACTTGTAGGCTTCTTACTTCCAGAATGTCATCACTATATGCTTTCTTACACGAGTCAACCAGGCCGCAGAGAGTTCGGTAGTTGGTGAAACGTGCAAAAGGGCTTCTCACCGATCTTGCGAGGCTTTAGGCAAGATAACTTCAGTTGCTCAATAACCTCCGGACGGCGCAAAGAACGAGCCACGTATGGGACAGCCGTGCCACGTTCTTGCGAGGCTGACGCGCTATGATCGTAGAATGTTGGAACATCATCAAGGAAAAGACCTTGGTAGCGTGAGGTCGTAACGAGCTTTACCAGCACTCCCTCAGCTGATAGGGTGACTGTACCCGTGTCGTTGGCGTACGTGTAGATTCAGCCGCAGTCCCCTGCGATGGTGTCTGCCCTGAAGAACTTGAGCGAAGAAAAGACAGTCCAAGGCACCATGAACGGTTCGACGATCTCCGTGCAGAACAGCTCGATACTAAACTGAGTCTAAATTCCGCGCCTGCAACAGATCATCGCTGTGACACTGGTCTACCAGAGTGATGTCGGTGGTCCACACAACATAGCTCAGATTCCTTGCTTTGAGCATGTGCTCCACGTTCGCCGGGTCACAATCAAGTACGGTTCGCATATGATTCACTGAGAGGAAGACGGGCGACGTGAGCAAATATCCTAGCTTGTAGGCGAATTTCAGACGTGAGGTACGCCTGCAGCAGCATGATGGGTGGAGGGGATCTAGTATTCCAGAGATTCGCGTACCAGAGGGATTACCATGTATATTACTGATAGTCTGTTCGAATGTAGCATAGAGGATCCCTACTCGGTTATGAGGTGAAGCATATTATTGTCATTCTTAGTCGTTAGATCAACCGACCTAGGCCTTTCGGCGTTGGTCCACCGAGACACTATTGCCTTTCAACTTTCGAATTTCGGGCAAAGCATGCGGTGACCAGATCGCTTGCTCCGACCTAATGAATTTAGTCGGTTTGCAAAGTCTAGACCAAGTCATACGCGCAGGTTTTCATGTGGTACACTCTGGTATTACCTGCCAATCGCAGTAATCGAGTGGTCATGGCTTTGGTACAAACAGACCAGCCAAAAAGCGCTCCCACAGTTTGCCCTTCTGCACGGCAAAATTGACATTGAATCGCACAACTCCCTTCGCCACCCGCATGAGACCTTTCGCGGCCTCCCAAGTCTCCTCGTTGAGTACCTCTATTGTCGTCATTCGCTCCTCTCTACCATTGCCCTCGACGTCGATCGAGCAGGCAACCTGTCGCGATGATCCTGAGCCCCCATGATCTTTTCGGTAGGCTGTGACATCGATCCCGAAGTGGTTGTGGAATTTTTTTTCCAACTCTGCTTCGAACTCTGCCTGGGTGAGTGAGAGTGGGAGCATGTAGTCCTGGCGTAGGAGCTTCGTCTCGTCCAGCATACGGGAACAGACTTGGATTCTGTCTTCGTCGAGCTGCCGAAGAATGAAGCCGTGACAGATCACTAGAGACGTTCGTATCGTCAATGACTTTCCAGACATATCTGTCTCCATTGACTGTGTGACATCATCGCCAAAACGATCATTGCTGGAGTGACGCCCGTCTTCCAATGCCGTTGCAAATATAGAGTCGTCTGTCGTCCCCAATGTCATACTTGGGGGAGCTGACATGTTGCAGAACGAAGTGGAAGAGATGAAGGGATAGCTTACAAGGACTGTAGAGCAGCTATAAGATCGATGATGGCAGGTTGACTCCCGGACGCTTGTAGCTGGCGTTGAGGCAAGCTCTCACCAAGCTCAGGTGGGAAAGGAGCTGTCGATTATCTTGCAGCCAACGAAGCGGACTCAAAAGTTTAATTAGAAGAAACTCAATTTGCCGAGAAACACGGATCATGTGCATATGTCTGCTTTGCCGCCCAATTGAGCTCTCGGTTCATATCACTCCACCCTCACGTATGCCGAGCCGCTGCCGATTACGGGACCACTTCAAACGACACAACGATGCCTCCCTCGGATATCAGGTGGCACATCTGGAATGTTGCCGTGAGGCTACAATTTCTCGAGATGCCGTGTGTTCGAGGATGCAAGGCAGCATGTACAACTTCCATATTAGTTGCTACCGGAAGACGATTGCATGCTTCATGACCTGCAGGACCAGTGCTTTTCTGCTCCAATGTCCCCAAGACCCTCACAGGTGTACTGCGGTTGCATATTTCATACTGTCATGTTTGAACCAATCATATGATAATTTGTCAGGGTCCCATCACACTCTACACGTCGGCGTCTTGCTTCGCAAACGTGCGGCCGAGCGCATCGATGCTGTCCGCGATCCGCTTGAAAGCATCCTTCTGCTCGTCCGCAGGCTCCTGCACATCCTCCTTCGACGGGTCATCGTCACGGTTAGAGTAGAGAAATCCGGACATGCTGGACCCAATGTGAGTGTCGTAGCCGAAGATGTCCGTGGAGTAGTCACACGGAAAGCCACGTAGGGTGCCAATAAGTTTAAGGAGTTCGTTCACGTCGTCGCTAGGGAGTATTCGTTAGCGGTATATGCGAATGAAATGGCGAGGGAATAGATATGAGGTTAAGGAGACTTACGTAGGCACTTCGCCGGTCTTTTCAGAAGACGTTGTGCGGTTTTGGTATTGTGTAACCTTGATATAGGCAGGGCGATTGACCTCGCCGATGACCTCGACGAGATGGGACCGTGGCCCCGAGACGGGCCGAACCAAGTTCACCTGGAACTCCTCGTTTGGCATGGTTGAGATCTGGGCTGTCTTTTGGAGGATGAGGTGAAGTAGGTTAGGGGATTGGAAGGTACATCGAACGAGCAAAGCAGTCGAGAAGATGAGAGGTATGATTGATGCAAGTTCCCTGCATGTAAATGTACAAAGCTGCGGACGAGTTGCGCCGTCGAGCCTGGCGTCAAGCGGTGATCATGGCGCAAAGAAGCGCAGCTAGCGTCGCAGTCTTCCAGTCGCCAAGTCCACCAGAGCACTGCTAGAGTTGGAACGTGGTTCAGCTCGGCCTACGCTATTTAACACAGTATACATAGGTACTGGGCCACGCATATGTCTGTCAGTAAGAGTTGATGAGGTCATTGGACTATTGCTGAGGTGTTTACGGATCTTGTGGAGTTGACAAGGCGCGACCTCTTTACCTCGGGGTTCTGACTGTGTGCCAGAGCAACTCGATGCCAAGGTGTCATTCCACTTGAAAAGATCGCATTCTCTCTCATCCAGGCAATGATGATGTTACGGCATCATGGCTACGGACTCTGTGGAGTGTTATCTCTTCGATCATCCAGAGCCTTGACCGAACAATGACTGCAGTCGTTCGCATTTCCAGTTCATGTCAGTCGATAAGTCAAATGAGGGAGAGAAACAACAGGAGGAGATTCAGTCACAATGATTCAGCCTAGGATCAACAGTTGTATATCGTCCATGGTTCCAATGGATTCAATCTTGCTCACAGACAACTCCGTGACGCTGATCAGATCTTTAGTGACGGCGAATAGACAGCACCGAGCAGTCGCATGTCGTGGACATCCGGAGAATCTCCTGATTGATCAGCACTGACAGTACCATTGCCTGTCAAGTTCCACCCGGCCAATGTTCCGTCGTGTAAGCTAGGTAGGTATGTTTTCACGAACAGGCCTAAGAATGATACAGAGGTCGTGTGGTGGTCGGCATCTCCATCCGAACATCCATCACTTGCCGCACATCCGCCGCTTCTGCTGACTCAGGGATGCCGACGCATGACATCACACAGCGACAGAGCTCCCAGTTCCCGCTTTATCCCAGCGGCTGGCCTCACCTCGCTGATAATCGGATACGCCGGCTGGTCAATTTTCAACATCATTTAACTTGTGCCATTGACAACAGACCCAGCGTGTGAACGACCTTTGCTCGATCTACCACTGCTATTTGTTGAATCTTCGTTTCCTGCTCCGTGGCACCACATCTCCACTCCGCCGCAGCAATGGCAACCGCAAAGCCTGGCGTCCCTACGCCGCAGAAGAAGATCGAGCTCTTCTCCGGCACATACTTCGCAGCATGCACGCTCGGTGGCATTATTGGTACCGTCACTCTGCCTCACGCAACCTCGAAGCTCCTGCAGCATCGCTAACACGTTCGCCCTCCAGCTTGTGGTCCCACGCACACCGCCGTCACACCCCTCGACCTAGTAAAATGCCGTCGCCAAGTCGACCCGAAGATCTACAAGTCCAACATGCAAGCCTGGTCCACGATCATGAAGGCCGAGGGCGTGCGCGGCATCTTCTTCGGCTGGGCGCCGACGTTCATCGGCTACTCGTTCCAGGGCGCGGGCAAGTACGGCGCGTACGAGGTGTTCAAGTACTATTACGGCGAGAAGCTGTTCCCCAACACGCCCAAGACGATCGTGTACCTGGGCGCGAGCGCGACGGCCGAGTTCATCGCCGACATCTTCCTCTGCCCCTTCGAGGCCATCAAGGTCCGCATGCAGACCACCCTGCCGCCGTACGCCAACAACCTCCGTGAAGGCTGGAGCAAGATCGTCGCGCAGGAGGGCTTCGGCGGGCTGTACAAGGGCCTGTACCCGCTGTGGGCGCGCCAGATCCCCTACACAATGGTCAAGTTCGCGACGTTCGAGTCGGCCGTCAACGCCATCTACGGCCAGCTGGGCGGCAAGAAGGAGGACTACAACACGCTGCAGCAGACCGGCGTGTCCTTCCTCGGCGGCTACATCGCCGGCATCGGCTGCGCGACCATCTCCCACCCGGCCGACGTCATGGTCAGCAAGCTCAACGCCGACCGCAAAGCCGGCGAGGGCGCCGGCCAAGCCATATCGCGCATCTACTCCAACATCGGGTTCCGCGGCTTGTGGAACGGTCTGGGCGTCCGCATCGGCATGATCGGTACCCTCACCGCGTTCCAGTGGCTGATCTACGACTCGTTCAAGGTCTACTTGGGTCTGCCGACGACTGGAGGACACTGAAAAGCCACGCAGCTGGTGACGTTTGAGCTTGAGCAGAGTAATGGGCGGTGCGCAAACGACTGGGATATCTGACTTTCTTTCTCTTCAATTTACAGGCGGCGCCGGAAGGGGCAGTGGGCGTTTTGCGGAATGCAGCGAAGCATCCGGGTTGATATGGCGTTTTTCTGCTTCGGTCGGGGCTGTGTAGTGTCCAGCGTAGAATGTACTCGGTGTACGATTGTGATACATTATGCATACCACGTCTGATCCAACTCGTTACATGTAATATTCCCGAGTACCTATATCGACTTCGGCCATGATGGAACAACCTGAGGACACGAGCAACAAGATGCCAAACGGGTGGCAGACGAGTCAAAGACTGGGCGTGGCGTGTGATGACTGACAACTCGAGAGAACCGGGCGATACACAA
This sequence comes from Microcyclospora pomicola, assembly GCA_002786065.1. Classification (NCBI taxonomy): domain Eukaryota; kingdom Fungi; phylum Ascomycota; class Dothideomycetes; order Capnodiales; genus Microcyclospora; species Microcyclospora pomicola. Next base: position 449,598 of record NHNY01000008.1, on the reverse strand, counting down.
ATCGTCCACACGCAGTGGACACATCGACAGTCAAGACCACACAACAACGACAGCATCATGAGAAGTAGGTAAAAATAGAGAGGCGACAACGTCCCCGCCTCCCTCTTGTAGAAATCGGAGCTTGAATGCTATCGCTTTATCTGATGCTATCTGTCTAAGGCAGCGCAAGTCAGAACGAATAATAAGAAATTGGTCGTTGAGATGCCACGCATGACAGATTCCACAGGCCCCGCGGCGGGAAAGATGCGAATGATTCAAAATGCTGAGAGTGCCGCCGGATGCGGAGCGGAACCGGGAAAATATCATTCACCAAGTCGATACCTCATCCCTGTGAGGAACTGAACAGGAGAGTGTCGAGAAACAGCGCTTATTTATTCATTGATGGATGAGAACGAGGTATGCGCGTTCCCGCCGTCGTTCATATCATGATCGTCATCACGGTCGGTCGTGGTAGAGTGGGTGGTGGTGGTGGTGGTGGTGGTGCTGTCAGATGAGTTCCGCGACATGTTTTGGTACAGGTCTTGCATGATGACCTCCTGCTGCTCGTGGGTCTGGGTGCTTTCCCAGCCGTGCATGGCGGCTTCTTGCCGTTGTTGCTGCTGCTGCTGGAGGCGGTCGTGTTGTGGCTCCGCGTAGACGTGTTTTGATGGATCCATGTTCTCACGATGCATTTGGCGTGCGCGCTCCAGAGCAGCAGCGTCGTGGATATATGATGGATTTTCGCCAAACTCGGGATCTTGGTACGGCGTGATGGCGGGCATGGACATCGGACTGCTCGACGTGGAGCGTGGGAAAGCGGTGGAGGAGGATGATGGCGTCGGTGAGAGGAAGTCGTCAGTCTCAGGAGGAGGAGCAAAGGACCAGACCTGTTATCAGCATAGTTAGTCATGAGTTGCAAGTTTTCGGCATAGCAGCACATCTCACCTCCATCACTGTCTTGCCTGCTCGGCTCGCGAGCACGACGGCCTTCTCTTCCTCAAACACTACTCGCCACACTGCTTCGGCGGGGCTCCCAAGCTCACGAACCAAGTGACCGCGCTGCAGATCCCACACTTTAACTCTTCCATCTGACCCTCCAGAAACGATTCGCCCATCATCAAATTGCAGGCTCGTAACGCTGTTATCGTGAGCTGCTAACCGATGGATCGCGGAGTAGGTCTGTAGTGACCAAACCCGGACAGAACCATCGGAGCCGCCGGTGACGAGGGTGTCGTTGCGTAACTGCAACTGGCCCACCAGCGATGTGTGGCCTTGCAACTGCGCCAAACAGCGTCCATCCCGTGGATCCCAGATACGAACACTTGTGTCCAAGGAACCAGTCGCGACACGACGACCGTCGAAGGCAACGGCATAGATCTGACTGAAATGACCTTGAAGCGTACGAAGACATCTGCCTTCGCTGATCGACCATATTCGTGCAGTGGTGTCGTAACTGCCAGACACTACGAGATCGCCGCAGATTTCTAGGCATCGCACAGACGCTTGATGACCAACAAGGACATGCCGACAGATGCCTTTCTTGATATCCCATACCCGCAAGGTAGTATCTCGCGAGCCCGAGATGGCAATATTGGGTCCACTCATCTTCAAACAGCGGACTGTGCTAGTATGGCCACGAAGCATATGCACCGGCATACCAGTCTTCAGGTCCCACACTCTCACATCTCTATCACAACCACCAGATACAAGGGTATCGCCGTACGGGACCATAGCCCAAACGCCCATGACGTGGCCTTGTAAGCATCGAAGATGTCTACCTTCCGTATCGAACACATGAATCTTCGCGTTGTCCAACGCAACGATGATGTAGTCTGAGGTTAGGTGTAAAGAGGTCACCACACCTTGATCAGGTGTAATCTGCCGGGTATCAACTTTGCCACCACTTCTCCAAGCTGTCTCGACCTGATATCGCTGCTTGAAGTGACTCCGGTAGCTGATCGCCTTCGTTCTTCGTTTTGACGGATTCGATGACATTCCCCGAGCGGACAACGTTGGTGGCAGCACACTCGACACAGTGTTCAAACTCGATCTTCTCGTGAGATCAGGCGCACTCGACGACAGCCCTGCAAGTGCGGAGTTTTGCGGGAAGCCCTGATAGCCGTACGGATGTTGGCTCTTTGGTTCGTGACTCGTGATGGGTATCGGTCGTGCCTGCGACATAGAAGGCCTTTCATCATCCGACAATCTTCGGTATGCATGCTTCTCGCATAAACTCTTCCATGCCATATCATCACTGACCAATTCGCGCCACCTCTTGCTCACCTGCGAGCTTCTGGCCAATGTCTTTGCGTCATCAATAAACGTCAGAATCCTCAAGCATAACTCATTAGGTAGCACCGAGAACGGGTCGCGCTTCAATCGTGGTCCGACGAAGTTAGCGACAAACCCCAGCAATTTGCCATCGCACATATTGAGCAGCTCGCCGAGCATGCGCTGGCGTTCATCATTCTCCATATCTGCGAACATTGCTCGCATATGCCTATATCCAAAACCATACCCTCGTGCCGAGCTTGTCGTGCTCGCATGATCTGCTACCGTGTGTTGTGTATCATCCAAATCGATATTGCCCATATCCTCGTTCGGATCAGCTGTGCTCCAGTCCGGCGCGCTTTGCATCGGCGTTGGGCTGGGCGCAGGGGTCGGCGGGCTCGCAGGCGCGGAAGGCAACGTGTTGCCTGGAATCACGCTGTGGTGATGCGTTGGGATTGGTATCGGCATCGTGGGCACGTTGGTCATGGACGGAGTTGGGGTCGTGATTTGCGCGGGTCGCATGGGTGCCTTGCCATGGCGAGATGAAGAGAAGAAAGAGTTGTTGTGGCTCTGCGACTGCACTCGTGACAGGTTCTGTGTCTCGTCGGTAGGTGATGTGTACTCCAACATGTTGCTCGAGGGCCGGCGCGATGGCCAATCGTCCTCCTCCATCGTTCGTGTGAATTGTGGGTTCGCTCCAAAGCGAAGTGCTCCTTAGCCTCAAACGCTATTGTCCTCGATTGTGATATAACAAACAGCCAGGCGATCCAGGCGAGTGAGCTGGTCGGGCTGACCAGATGCAAGTGGTGCTCACTCTCTCTTCCTGCAGAGTTCTCGTCCGGTCGAGAACGCTCTTAAGGCTGCACAGCTACCGTCACCACATGACCTCACCAGCGACGGCGATATGGAGGGGGGCGTCCTTGTTCTCTAGCTGTATCTCTTTCAACAACCCTACTCTTGTTGACTTGCTGGTGGTCGAAGTGTTTTCTAGGATACAGTGTGCGTTGTAGGCGTTGCTGTGCGCGAAAGCGGTCGAGCCAGCAGAAGACCCCTGCCCGCCACGGATGTGATGTCTTCTTGCTTATTAATTGCGGATTCCAAGCTCGATGCCTCTGTCTGGGGACGCCTGATCAGGTGTGAGCAGGTAAGCAAAGGCGCAATATCGTGGCGGCGGCAAAAGAACCACGAGCAGCTGATCAGATGTTGGGGGTCGGTGGAGGAGTTAAGGTGGAGTGAAACTGGGGTGTCAGGGTCGTCGAGAACGAAGTGGGCTCCGACAGAAGTATCGTAGCGGAAGATCGACTCAAGCGCCACTACGGTAATCACACAACCTAGGGTTCAGGACGTGGATACGCAACTCTGGTTCGGCTCGTAAATGCGGAAGCTCATCAGCTGTAAGGTATCCATCGTGTTGGACAGCCGGGCGTGTATTAATGCTATTCCATCGCCATTTATCGCCTGATGTATGTCTACGAGGAAGCAGATGTCTTAGCACTACACATGATGCGTAATGCTCGTCATGGTCACAGCGGCTGGAGGCCTGACCGATCATTTAGGTCTCATGTATTCCCTGAAGTGTATCTATGAGGTACATCCCCGGGCGCCCTCTGTCAGCGTGCGTACTATCAGTGCCTCATGTGTCATTTTGTCGAGGTATTTGTACATGAGATAGCCACAATCACTAAACACTAGAGACTGACGACATGCTAGAGATCTTGAACAGACAAGTGTGAGACAACTTCAGCAATCAAAAGCAACAGTCGAAATGGATGTCTGGTCCATCCACTGATTTATGTTGCTACAGGAGAATGCAGAACGCCAGTCAATGAACCTATAGCCTTGGATTCCCTGCTCAATCTTGCACCCCGGAATCTGAACACCGTCCTTAGTACACCATGTGCAATGTTGCATCGCCGTTGCCCGTTCGAGTTGCAAATACTTAAGTCTGCGCGGGGCTCTTGGGCACCTCTACAGGTCTTTCGGGGTAATAGTAGTTCTCTTCGGGTATTCTGCCACGCAAGAATTGCGGCTCTGAGCCACGAACATAGATGTCCTCGAACAGGACCTCTGGAGTCGCGTCAGGCACGGCCATCTTCTCGGCGATGGCCACCTCCTCGTCCACGTGCGCGCGCGCCTCCTTGTCGATACCCTTGAGCTCCTCCTCGCTGGTCACGCCCCAGTCAAGTAGTTTCTGCTTCAAGCCGGCAATCGGGTCGTTGGTGGACCTCATACGCTGAATCTCCTCGCGGGTGCGGTAAGTGGTACCAGGGTCGGACATAGAGTGACCTCCGTAGCGGTAGGTCACGTACTCGTGGACAAGAGGACCGTTGCCCTCACTGCACCACTTCTTGCCGTGCTGGACAGCAGCCTTGACGGCGAGAACGTCCATACCGTTGATCTTCAGACCTGGAATGTACTGGCCACGCTTGTAGTACTCTGTGATGGCGGACGAGCGGTTGGCGGCGGTACCCATACCATATTTGTTGTCTGCGATCAAAGTTTGTCAGTATGCTTAACTTGACCAACGCATCATGGCTACTCACTCTCGCAACCGAAGATGATGGGTAGGTTCCACAGCTTCGCCATGTTGTATGCCTCGAACACTTGGCCCTGGTTGCTAGCACCATCACCGTAAAGTGCCAGCGTAACGTTGTCCTTGCCCTCGTACTGGTTCGCGAAGGCAATACCTGCACCAACCGGCACCTGAGCACCAACGATACCGTTACCACCGTAGAATCCGGTGGAGAACATATGCATAGAACCGCCTTTTCCGTAAGCGATACCTTCTCTTCGGCCGAGTAGCTCACCGATGATGGATCGGACGGTACCGCCACGCATCATGGCGAATCCGTGGCATCGGTATGCGGTGATCAGGTGATCTTGCTTGGTGATGGCATGCTCCATACCAACAGCGACAGCTTCCTGGCCGGTGGACAAATGACAGAATCCTCGAATCTTCTTCTCTTTGTATAGTCTATCGGCGGCCATTTCCATTCGTCGGACGGCGACCATGTCGTAGTACATCTTCTTAAGCTCCTTCTTGGTCGTCTCGAGGGTGTATGACGGCGGGTCGAGCTCGTACGTCTCGAAGGCTTCGTCTGACAGGCGGACCTGGAAGGGCTTGTCGTCCTCCTGCACAGCTCATTAGCGAGCAGTTCGACGGTGATGCTGAAACCTGCAACGTACCTCTGGCACATCGTCCTTTTCCGCGTGTGAGCTGGCTGCATCAGTGGTCACTGATCGTCTGCCAACGGGGCTGAACCCAGCACGAAGAGCAGCATTGCTCCGCACCGGCGCGGCGAATGCGCGAGGCGCAAATTTGGACAACATCAGAACAAATTAAAGGGATGCGGAAAACAGGAAGAGAGTGTGCAGCAAGATGAGAGAGACGTGCGACGGGTGTAGGTGAGGTATGTGAAGTCTGCACAACAATTGTTGGACGATGAAGCCCGTTGGGACTTTCCAATAGCTACAGCGGGCCGATTGCTCCTGCCACGTGATAAAAATAGGTCTAGCGAAGTCAGATTGTTCTTTACACTTTACCCCGTGCGTAAGGCTCGTGCATACCATATTATGAAATGCGATGGGCTTTGTCCACAATTTGCCTTTGCAGCAATTACAACTTGATGGATATCGAATCCATACAAGTAATCACGCTGCCGATGCCTGGGAATGAGTAGATGAGTATCTCGTGGGCTCACAGCTTTGAGCCCAAACCTCCTGGACAAGCATTCAGTCTCAGGAGAGCCTACCTCATAATCTGGTACTATCTGCAACTGCCTTCCACTTGATCGGCAGTCACTTTCCTTGATCACGATGAAGCTTCCGTGATGGCGGCAGTTGGGCACATTGGGCCCCCTCGCCAAGAGACAGCATTTGTCTATATCATATTGGTACACTAGAGATGAGTGACTAAATGAGACTCTCGAAGATAGAGTAATCCATCTGTAACCCCTCGCTATGCTAAAATTGCACTGCTCCCATCCGAGCCCGATCAAAGATGCGTATAAGACATGCGTGAAGAAGAAAGTTTCCGGGTCTCTATGAGTCGAACAGGTATTTGCGGGTAAGCTGTTCCTTGGTCAGCATTTCATCATGTTATACTGCCCACGGTCGACTTACTGCCCATGATCCAGCCACAGACGCGACGATACCCCCCGATATCATCATTGGCCTTACGCCTCGTGTGCTCTTGAAAAGCATGCCGCTCAGGCCACCCGCTACTATGCTGTTGAATGAGTCATGTTTTCCTCTGGCATAGCCGATTGTGCTGTTGATCCCACTGTACATCATCGCTACCACACCCGCAGAGTTGCCCAAAAACGGTCCTCTCCTTGTGATGGCGTTGAGCGCAGAGTTGAGTCGCAGCTTCGGGGGTGCGCTCGAAGGTAACCGGTTCAATCCCTCTGCCAATCCCCATGCTCCTCCTATTGACAGAGCAGCAAGATATGTGACGCCAGTTCCATAGCACAAGTCGTCAGACCAGCCTCGCGATGGTAGTAATGAATGACCGCCAGGTGCCAGGGTTGTGTCATCGAGTTGTAGGTAATCGAGCGTGTCTTGGTTGAGACCAGCGAGAGGATGAAGAGAAGCTGGGTCGAATGCGGTGGAGGTGGTCATGAAAGACCCGACATCATCAGCGTTCAGGTCAAGCCTTTGCGTCTGGTAGGTAGTGGTCGGTGCTGTGTCTTGGAGAGAGTCTGATGCGGTTGGCGCGGCAGGTGACTTTTTGCTGCCTGTGAAGGCATCCCAAACACCCATGATGAGAAATTCGGCCCCGATAGCCTGCGAAAGATGCGCGAGTGTAGATGCGAGATGAGGATCACGTCGGAATGTTCGTTGGTGATGTCGATCTGGAAAATGTCGAGGCCGAAAGGAGTTTGGGCATCGCGATGTCCTGGAGCGCCGTACTACTTTCACGTGCGCTCTGCTCGAGAAATCTGGCTCGCGCATTCGGCTACACTCCCGCTTGAAAGCAGCCATGAATGCATAATTTTATTGGAACGACTTCTTTCGTCTAGGCATCGACATGCGATGGCAGACGAGTCGAATTCAGATGTGGCGAACACGCTGCTTTCCGAGCAGCATCTTCGCCACATGGCTCGGCATGTCAAAGATCTGGTGCCACAGCAGGATGACAACTCCGCAATAAAGTAAGAAAAATTGAGGGTGGGTGAGGCAAAGCCCACAGTGTATCAACAATATGCTGAATTGTATCTTAGTAACTTTTGTGATACCGTTGAAGATGTGCTGTACACTGCTGCTGCACCCGGTTTGATCACTACTCACCGAGTTGCAGCATGGAATTCGCTTTGCGCCTTGCTGGACCAAGGCCTGAACCACCATGATTCAGCATTGGTTACCCGGCTATTCGATTTGGGCATATGGACAAGCTGTTTCACCTTGTACCTCGTCCATTCAAATCTCGTCAAGCCAAAGTCTTCGCGACAGCTACTTTTGAGCCTCACCACAACTCTTGCGAAAAGCCCTCTCGAGCCCCCTGTCAAAAGTCAGATCGAACGTAGCGTCGTGCTGCGCTTGCTCGGAACTCTGACGCAGACCGCAGACGATCATCTTGTGAAAACCGCTATATCATGTCTGGCGCACTTCTTGACGAAAAACATCACATCTCTAGACATGTTGTTGGACACCTTCGAGACCGATGCAAAGTATCGAGATGTCAAGCTCCAACGTCTCCTTGTTAAACTTTTCGACCTTGCGCAGAGCGGAGATTTTGTTTCCACTATATGCCAGCTCATAACGGTTCTTCTGGACGAATCCGATCGCATTGCCAAGCGTGAAGTTGATCACCATGATCGCTCATCTTTATGGATGGTGCCGCTTGAGAATGCTTTCACGCACAAAGCAGTCGATATACCGGTCTTGAGAGTCCACGTGCTGCCGATCCTGTTCAAACGTAGCTTCCAAGGCTATATTGATTTTCTATCGAGGCTCGGTTTCGGTATCGACCCTTCGAATCGATCAAATCACGAAGTTGATGAGCTCCTATATGCTTCCCTGCTCACGGGTAAGGACATGGGTTTCATCCTTGAATCGGATCGACTCGAGTTATGGTCGGATGAGAATGTCTTACACGTCCCCGTGCGAACCATTGCAGCTTTTCTGCATCAGGCCAGTCGTGATGCCCGCTTGACTGGACTAGCATTGCTGATACACTCCCCTGCGGCCACTAGACCGCTGCTTACTAGCACATTTCGTGTCTTGAAACAGCACCTGCATCATCTAACGTCAGACAGTGACTCTAATTTCCGAAGTGAAGTCTTCAGCTTGATGCAACACATGCTTGACCGTTTCAGGTATGTCACGGCAGCTTTGGGCAAACAAGCGCAGCAGCTTGCTGGTCACACTCCAAGCAGTAAGTCACTGGTCGCATCAGATGCTCTGGAACCATATCGGGAATTCCTGCAATGGTTCTTGCGACATGTCATGTGGGATCTGCGTCCCACAGCTACTTATCAGCGTCACATTTCAGCTGTGAAGGTGCTCAATATTATCGCCAGATCTGGCATTGATGAGGGCGTAGATAGTAAAGATCTGTTCAAGAACGCCCTGCGCGAACCACGCTGGACGTTCCACATTCGAGTACTCTCCGCTGAGCATCGCCAACTACTCTTGAACCTGCTTGTCGACCCTTTCGATGACGTCCGACAGGCATCGGCCAGCCTCCTGTTGATGATGTCGGAAGGAAGCAGTCTCGTAGACATCAAAGATGCGCTCGCTCGCGGAGAACGTTCCATGCTTGCGACTGGACGAGCGGACCACGCCGATGGAGTCGCGCATCTCTACACCTTGATTCAGAAACAGAGCCAGCTGTCACCAGGTATGAACGAGATAGATCACCTCCCCGACCTGACCACTCTTCACGCACTCGTACAGATGCTCGAGACCATGCTGGAAGTGGGAAAGTCAGATTTGTCGCAGGCTGTGAAGCGCTATCCGTTACACGGTCTACTGATAAGCATTCGCTATCTTATTCTGCAAGATGTGGCAATCATTGCCGATAACCAGGCGACAAGAGATCGGTTGTATCAGTGTCTGCTAGCCGTATGGGACGTCGTTAAGCCGACGCTGTGTGACGATGCGCCTGAAGGTTACTTGCCAGAAAGTATGGGGGAGGAGCAATCAGTTACGACCAAGGATACATTAAGTTATTGCTGGCGTGCTCTCAAGGAATCGAGCTCTCTCCTCGAGACACTTGTCACCACACCAAGCAAGACAGAAGAGACTGTGCGGGCAACCGAGCTTCAGTCCTTGTCCCAGTTGTGTTTTACTCAGTTGGCTGAGTTGCGCCATCGAGGTGCTTTTTCGACAGTCGCCCAGACGTGGTCCGCCTGTTGCATCAAGAGCCGCACTTTGATCTCGCAAGATGAGAAGACAATGCTTGAAAAGTGGTACGATGCCACTTTACATATTCTAAGAAGTGGAACAACGATAAACACTCGTCGATCTGCGGGCTTACCCTCGCTTCTATGCGGTATCCTGGTAGCGGATCCCGCAGACTTGATGATGGAGAAGGCTATCAAAGATCTTGAGAACATCGCTCGTGAAGCGGTTGGATACTCTCAAACGCAAGAAGGTAGCTTGCCGCAAGTACATGCAATGAACTGTATCAAGGACATACTCAAGAACACCAGACTTGGTGAGCACTCCGAGCGATACATCCCACTGGCACTGCAATTGACTGCACATGCCTTGCGTTCTGAAGCGTGGGCTGTCCGTAATTGTGGACTCATGCTCTTCCGCGCCGTGATCGATCGACTACTGGGCACTAGCGAAGCACATCTCGAATATGTTCCACAGCATTCGAAGCGCGTGTCTGTCGCCAATTCTTCAGACTTGATAAGCACTGTCTTACTTCTACTCCCAGCAACACCGGCCGACTCCGCGAGCGCAACCTCCATCCGGAATGAGGGCGTGTTCCCAGCACTGCAGCTCCTACAGCGTCTACATGTCTCTGCCAAACACCGAGAAATCGCCTCAGCATCTTCCTTGGCCTTAACGTGCAGTCATGTGTGGCATGTCCGAGATAAAGCCGCTCGCACATACGCTTCCTTAGTCGGTAAAGATGCAACGATCCGCAGCCTGGTGCATCTGCTAGAGACCGACCCGCACCAGCTGAATGAGCTTCACGGTGCTTTACTGTGCGTGAAGTATCTTGTCGCAAAAGAGCATCTTAGCCTCAAGGTATCTTCAGCAAAACAAGTACATCATGCGCAAACGGATGTCTCCGTCATCGAACAGATTATGGCAATAATTGGTGCTGATACACGCTTCAGTTATCATTTCTGTCCCTTCATCGTGGCGACGTGGTTCGATATCATCAACGAAACGATAAAACTTGCGGAATTGAACACGCTCATTGACGATGGTCTCCGCTCAGAAGAAGCCGTATTATTGAGCCACGTTTCTCGCACTGTTGCCGATATGTCAATTTCAGCGGAGGACGAAAACGTTACAGCATTGGGTGTACAGTATGCTCGTACGCTTGCTTTGTTGCTTTGCCGGCCAAGTGGTGAAGAAAGTGCCTTAAACGCGAAGGTCATGACTTCCAAGGCATTGCGCCTGGATGAAGATGCAGTCATTGAGTTTTTCCAAACTGTTGACATTGAACGACTTATCTCGCTGCACGACCATGCGAAGGAGCTGGCGAATGCTTGCTGGACCCTGCTCGAGACACGGCATACATCGCCTAGGCTCACATGTCAGGTCATACGAACAATGCTGAGATTTATCTCTCGAAAGACTCCTTTGGCGCGCCTGTTCGTGCGTCCCACTGGCTCTGTGCTATTGATGCACATGTCGCATGAACTAGAGACACCGCAGGTCGCAGACCTGCTGCTACAGCTTCGAGGGGCATATCTGGAGCTCACCGCGATAAGCGACATGCTTGAAATTGATGCCATGGCGGAGTGGATTTATGACTGCAGTACTGCTACGAGCGTGTCGGGCATGTTTACGAGTGAAGCTGCAGTACTGGCCCTTGGACACCTTGATCATCTTTGGCAGGTGCTGAGCACGATGCAACATCACGCCGTCTTGTTCCGAAAGCTCATTCTTACTACATATGACCTGTTGAACGACGATGACGAAGACGTTCGCCTGCATGCTGCAATGATAGCACAGAAGATCAGCTCGCACATATCGCACGTGCCTGGCGAATTACTCGTACCAGCTGTTGCAAGCATCAACATAGTGAAGTCATTGGCCCTCACTTGGCCCACGGCCGAAGACTTGGCCCAGACGGCCTTCACGCGAGTATTCCCAAGCACTTCTGGCATCTTTGTCAGCGTTGCGGATCGCCTGATAGATCTCAGCAGTGAAGACACATCACTATTCGCCGAAGAAAAGCAGAACCTCTACATCGACGAAGCGTCTGAGCTCAGACTCTGGACTGATGCAATCCTGAGCTTGGCTCCCCAACAGATTCCGAAGATACTCATTCAGCACTTATCGCATTGGGTCACGTATGGGTTTGCTACGCTGAAAGAGGAGCTGGGATCGCAGCCTGACGGTCCGCTGAGCTGGACAAGCAAACACGATGTGTTTGTCCTGGGGTTGCAATTGCTATATGGCTTTGAGATTCTCTTGCATTGTGCCGGATGCTGCGTGAAGCTTCCCATCCGACCATCCACTCTGAGGCGGCAGCTCATCGGAATCTCGGATATGTGCAAATCGCGTACTGATTGTGGATTGTGGCTCCGGGAGATAGATCGCACTCTGGAAGAATCAGTCCTCTCATTGCTTGTGAGAGCGAGAAAGATCGCAGGTCAAGTTCACTTCAACACGTGCTGAGAAGACCTTCGCCGTGTTTTCGTCTAGCTTGTGACATGTGAGAATCATCACGATGTTGAGATCACATTCACATGCTGATGTAAAGAAAAAGATCAGCACACCCTGCAATGTATGCTCCGCAGCATCCCTCACGATCGCAGGTATCTGCTCTGCTCTGCTCATCAAATACTTCACATCGAAACCAGTGAGCAGACTTTCTCGAAACCAATCATGTGTACAGAGATCACGTTTCTCTGGCGTTGCGGACACAAAACAGATCGTGGCGGCAACATTGGGAAGAAAAGCCTAACGCGATGCAACCAAGCTTTACAGAAGGGGCAGGATTACAAATGTGAGGAGGTTAACGAGAAGGCTGTGGGTACCGGCCGCAAAAGGATTTGCAAGAACTGTCGAAAACTCAAACCGAAAAAGTAGGATACAAAACGGGCGGTGGTTGTTGAAGATGACTATACTAATGAACTTAGATCAGCGCAAATCGTCGAGCAGAATGATGCGCTTGGCGTCGTGCAGGCTGAACTGAGATCTACTGAGATGAGGTTCAGGGGGATGCAATCGGCATTCCGCGGGACTGGAGTCATGCTATTGAAGGCCGAAAAGGAGGCCGTCTCCATTGACGATTACGAAGGGATGATGACGATGACCGTTGAGGAGGATGACACCACGGAACGAAGCAGCGTTTCCACCGTATCGGAGTGAGCCGCGGATTATGAATCTTGGGGCCTCAAAGGCTTATAATGCTCTGCCACTGAAGCTGAGAGACACCTTCGGGAGCACTCGGTTATCGACTGTCAACTCTCAACTATTGTTATTATGGAGTTCAATGCTAAAACAAATCAAAGAACAATGAACGACTCGAGCATATTGAAGTGTCATATCTCAAGTCAACCTGACGACTGAAATCGAACACAAGCTTCTTTCACATGTCACAACAATAACCACCTTCACCAGCCCCTCTTTGGTTGGGATATGTCTTTTGTCGCCACCCGCCACAACACCCACAACATACATCTTTTGAACCCCTCACACAACCCTTTCGAAACAATGTGTCACATCGTCAACCTCCAGTTCGAGTCCGGCATGATGGATGGCATTCCCAGATACGCTGCGCACCGCTGCGCCGCCGCGAAGCGAAACGGGCGCTGGCACGTCTGCCCCGCGGGCTACAAGACCATGGTCAAATACAACGAGGACCTCGATGGTTGCATCGAGTGCCAGTGGGCGTTCTACAAAGGTAAGCTTACATTTCCTTTTCCCTTCTAGTTCGAGGCGCAGCGCAGCGGGACGATGGCCGATGGATCACGGACGGAAAGATAGTAATGTGAGAATCAACGGACACAGAAGAGAGGTTGTTCGCGAAGGTGATGTACGCGGTGTCACGGGCCGTCGACGGCAAGCGGCGAGTAAGGCATGGCAGCAAAGCGAGGGGGCAGGAGACACCGGAAGTCATCGTGAAGACGGAGCAGAGTTCGGCGGAAGATTTGGAGGGTATGGACGCAGAGGAGAAGAAGCGGCTGGACGAACTGGATTAGTGCGGTCGGGAGTACGTCGGTGTCTTTGACTTCAAACTCTCGGTCACCATCTCCTTGATTCTGGGCGGACGGCATCGGGGTATCAGGTGGTTTCAGTTGATGATGTGAGGAGAGGGCGTTATATGCCCATCAGGCAGAGTGACGTCTAGCTTACACCAGCTGGTAGAAATCCATACCATACTCTTCGCGTGCCTGAATTCCAGATGTTTTCCAGGTTCACTCAGAGAAATGCTGTCCTCTTCCATACAGGCGACATCAGCGCCACCCAGCGATTTCAATCCAAGAGATGGTGCTCGTCCATCACGCCGACTTGGCAATGAAGCAAACAGGCTTTGTTGCTGACAGGACCAATACGCCATGGAGACTAGACGTACGGTCTCAACGATACCTGACTATCTTCAAGCGTGTAGAGTGAGCCTCCAGTCTACCAAGCGATCGTTCTTCGTATTGCGTGGCGATCGGCTCAAGATATCAGCCTCTCGGTGAAGCAACAGATCAAGATCACGTTGAGCAGCGTCATGATCTGGGGGAAGACGAGTACAACGTTTAGGAAGAATCGGATCTCGTCAAAATCCTCAAGCATTGCTCAGCTTCTAGCTCGTGGCCACTGGTACAGGGCGAGGAATATTCATTGATGGACAGAATATCCTGGTGGAGCGACAATCATCTGATATCAAATCGTTTGCTGTGATCTCTTCTGCAGACTAGGACCACAGACGCGGACTTCGCGATGGTCATGCCGAACGCATCTGTGATACTTGAGCATCAAGACAACAGCACTCTGATAATAAAGGTGATGGTGGTCCCAAGCAGTAGCTCATATATTCAAACAAGTACCAACCAACGTGAGGTTAATATTGGAGTGTGCAGCCGCCGCCTCCAAACCTATTTCTGTCCCGCTCCCGTTTGCTGCTGGACTTTGATGTTTTTAGTGCCGTTTCGCTTGCCACAGCACACGCGACCGACTTCTTGCGTCATTTCTGTTCCCACGAACACAAGCATCCACTACATCAACAAGCACTCAGTTCCCTTCACGGCCGACGACGCGCTTGAGTCCACCCAGACAGGTGCCTGTGCATATCCTCGCAGACGTGCGCCGCGCCGACCTGCACCGCCAGCTCGCGCAACCTCCGCAGGCTGCACACTCGCGGCGAACCGCCGTGTGACTCCGATTTGCCCCGACGTTCTGCAGCGAGTTCGATAATCGCGATCTGTCGCAACGCGAAACTCAATAATAGTATTGGCGACGTCTAGATCCTCCATCGACCTCACTCCAGTGTCCTCCACTGCGGCGCGCCACATAGATGCGCTGAGCAGTTGGAGGCCGGCAGCAGTGCGCAACGTCAGCCCAATTGCTGGCGGTGACGATGGCACTGTCGCAACAGCCTCCGCAGCAGAGCAACGAGCGCAGGCGCGTCAAGGTCTACGAGCTTAAGAGTAACGACTGGTACGACCGCGGTACGGGCTTCTGCTCCGGAGAAACGATAACCACGACCAATGGCGCGCGGGACACCCTCGACGCGCGCATCGTGGTGCAGAGCGAGGACGACCTCAATCGGAATCTCCTCGAAACGCGGATCACGAAAGATGACGGGTACCAGAAACAGCAGGAGACACTCATAGTGTGGACGGAAAGTAATGGCGTGGATATGGCTCTCAGTTTTCAGGAAGCCGAAGGTTGCTCTGCGATATGGGAGTTTGTCTCCCAAGTTCAGTCCCGTCTTGCTCCACTCGCGCCTGAAGACGGCATGGGAGATGACTTACTGGACCCAGCCCATCCCTTTGCCCTACCAGAGCCTCAGCTGGGTAGGCTCGACGAGATTGAGGCGGCGATCCGTGGTGCCGCGCAAACGCCATCTGGACGCGATGCGCTCATAAAGCTCGTTATGGACCACGAGCAACTATACATCATGAAACTTACGCCTTTAGTCTCGATGGCGGAAGACCTAGAGTCCTTGGCGGACTTGCATAGACTATGCACGATCATGAAGCATTTAATTCTGCTGAACGACGCGACCATCATTGAGTTTGTGGTGACAGATCAAGCAGTCATGGGTGTTGTTGGCGCGCTAGAATGTAGGCACATGCATTCGATCTTCTCCAAAGCTATTATGCTGACAGTATACAGACGATCCCGATTTTCCGTCTCATCGCGCCAACCATCGACAATATCTGTCCGACGCATCCAGATTTAAAGAAGTTGTTCCGATTAAGGATCCTGACATTCGTCGCCGAATCCATTTCGCTTACCGACTGCTGTATCTGAAAGATGTAGTCCTTGCGCGCATCCTCGACGACCCAACCTTTTCTGTTCTCAACACCCTCATATTCTACCACCAGGTCGCGATTCTCGACCACTTGCAACAAAACTTGGATTTCTCGGCAGAGCTTTTTGGAGTCTTCGGCGATGCTGAGAACGATGAGACCAGAAAAAAGGATGCTGTGTTGTTCATCCAGAACTGCTGCGCGGTTTCTAAGAACATCCAAGCACAGAGTCGGGCACAACTTTTCCAGAATTTCATAACACATGGCTTGTTTTCGGTCATCACATTTGCGCTTCGACATTGTGATGCTACGGTCCGCGTAGCGGGGACTGACATACTTGTCGCACTTATCGACCACGATGCACATCTCGTACGGAGACAAATATTCACCGCCATCGAGGAGAAGACTACACCTTTGACCGACATCCTCATCGAGCTGTTATTGGTCGAGATTGATCTGGGTGTCAAATCGCAAATGGCCGATGCGATCAAGATCCTGCTCGATCCGACCTCAAGCAATGGAATGGAGATGATGAATCGCCAGCCCAATGCTGAATTCATTGCAAAGCAGCGTGCTATGAACGCTAATCATGCTGGCCCGCATTCGGCTCCATACACTGATGCTTTCATCCAAGCGTTCTACGACGACAGCGCAAAACGTCTCTTCGCGCCTCTCATGGCGCTAGAACAACGGGAGTCCATGCAAACGCTGTCTGTGCACGAGACCAGCCTCTTCACTCATCTTGTGGAGATACTATGCTTCTTTGTGAGACAGCACCAATACAAAAGCAAATTGTTCATTCTGGGCGAAAAAGTGCATGCTCGGATAGCACAGCTCCTGCAATGTCCGCAGAAGTACATGAAACTTACCGCACTGAAATGGTTCCGTACCTGCATTGGACTTCAGGATGAGTTTCACAACCGACAGATGATCATGGACAATTTGTTGAATCCCATACTTCAGATCGTGGAAGAGACCATGCCGCGAGATAACCTGCTGAACTCTGCGTGTCTGGAACTGTTTGAATATATCAAGCGCGAGAGCGTCAAGCAGATCATCACGCATCTCGTGGACAATTTTCGAGATCGGCTCATGGCCATCACGTACGTCAATACTTTCCAAGGGATCGTCATCAAGTATGATCAGATGGCGGGCGTTTATGGGCCTGTCAACGGTGAAGACAGTAGTTACTCGGGACAAGAAGGTACTCCTAGCCAGATGATCAACGGCGGTCAAAGATTTAGCGGGCTTAAAGGCTTGGATCAGGATGAAGAAGCCTATTTCAACGCCGATGATGACATTGATGAAGACGAAGACGGGGTCTTACCCACGAAGTCGAAATACGCTGTTATGCCCAATGGAACATCCTCGACCAAACCGCTGGTGGATTATCCAGATGAGGATGAAGATGATAATGATGACATCGGCGAGGATCTGCTTGCTTCACCACAGGTGCCATCAGCGGAAAAGAGCAGCAGCAGCAACCGCACGAAATCCGAATCCAGCGACGCAGACGTGGAGGGCGAAGTCATGGACGTTGATGGATCACGAGAAGACGCGGACGAAGGAGATGATGATGATGATGATGATGGCGATCGGGGTCGAAGCAGAGCGCCACGGCATGCCTCTGGTCTCAAAGAACGGCGATCGCCGCCAGAATCCCTGAGTGCTAAGCGAAGGCGGGAAGAAGTAGAAGACGAAGACGATCCCCTAGGAAAATTGATGGCCAATAAGCGACGTAATTCGAGCGCGTCGGTAGCCTCTCAGCATGGGCGGTCACAACTCGAGAGCTCGAGCGAGGGTAAAGGACAGCACATCGCGAACACCACAGCCACCCAACCACTACGGCGAAAAGGATCGCTCAGGTCAAAGAATGAGACTGTGGGGGGCCCAGTCAAGTTCTCCATCAAGCCGACTCGGGTATCTGCTTCTGGAGGTAGCTCGCCCGAGCAAGATGCCGATGCTGATGAAGAGCGCAAGAATGGCGATGGTTCGCATTCGCCTAGGGGGATCAAGGTTGACGGAGCTGGTGGTGGGTAGAGATGCTGGCTACTTTGAGCACACTCACGTCAAAGCACCCGACGGCGTCGTCTGATACCCACCTGCTACTGAGGGGAGGGCGCGCCTACCGACTCGTCGGCCGCGCACACTCGAATGCTGCGGAACGCGTTTACAACAGCAATAATGCGCCCATGAAGTATGACCCAGCCTTTCCGCGCGACCGAAAGCATGATTGCTGCGACTTGCGACATCTGTCTCGTCAGTCGTGCACCCGGTGCTAGAATCGCTGAGCACGGTTGTCATGCTCTAGCGGCCCTCGATGTCTTTCCCGAAGGCTACAGTGGCCGGAACTGAACACACATCATTACCAAGCAGATGTTCACAGATCAACGGCGTGACGAGCACAATTGCGAGCATTTTCAATTAGCGCGGTGGAGTCTATGCTCCTGCACGTTCATGAATTACTTGCATCGCCCTGCAGCTCTCCTGTTGCGCTTTTGTCTTCTCCTCCTTCACTTCTTTGTTCGATCGTTTTTATCCCCCTGTAGCTTTAGATCCTCACGACATGACAAATTTTGTTCCTCATGACCTTTGATTCCACTCTGTTGGAGTGCAACTCACTAGTGATGATTTTCGGTATATGTTGTAGGCTACAGTCCATGAAGTATATTTGTGACCGTAAGCATTGTAGCAGGACGTTGCAGCTCGATCTGCTTCATGGCATGAAGTCCCTTTTGCACGTTCACCATTTTGTCTGATCGGGGAAGTCCGACGCCGCAAGCAACGAAGAAACAGGCTGCATGAGCAGGAAAGGAAGCTCGGATCCAAAACATCATGTTCTGAACGGCAATGTGGTGCTCGATCAAAGGTAGGAGAATACGAAGTATGACCCTTCGCAAATGTGATGTAAATATTATGAACCATCTTGACCAGAAGTGAGATTAGATGCAATGCTGTTCGTTTACACCTTCCACGAACAGCACACTAGCGACCACTCTAGACCCTGGCCTGGTCGCTGCCCCACGTGGGAAAAGAATGGTTCTAGCGTGCGAGAAGAAGAACCAAAAGAAGAAAGGGTTTTGTGAAGGGATATATCCATAGCTCGCCCTCTGATACACTTCTGCTTCTTCTTCTTCGCAGGCATCGATATTGACTTTTTGTCTTGACCGACACCATACACCAGTGAGCGACTTCGGGAGTCTTTGCGCTCACTGACACCAAGGAAAGCTCCAACCCTCCGACGCCACCAGTAGCATTGGTAAGGCTCCATAGACGCTTCCCAGGATGAACAACAATATCGAGCAGGAACCCGTGGAGGTGCAGCGTGTACGGCCAAAGACAGCTTCGTCGTTCGACCTGGATGAACCTCGGGGCGCGTCTTCTGGCCATGCTAGCCATGGCGCTGTACATATGGTCGGCGCAGACCCAAGCGAACAACCGCCGTTGCAAACGACTGTAGCTCAGGTCGAGCGCAAACGCGGCAAATTCGGGTACCTGAAGACGAAGCAGTTCTGGTTCGTGCTGGCGTTGTCGCAGATCCTGGCCATCGCGAACACGGGCACGAGCACCTTGACGACGTTCCTCAACCAGAAGGGCGCCATCAACCCAGCTTTCCAATCGCTGCTCACTTACGTTGTGTTGACGCTGATCTATACCACCTACACGCTGATCAAATATGGCTTCAACGGCTGGTTGCGTCTTGTTTTCCGCGACGGCTGGCGTTACTTCATCCTGGCATTTTGCGATGTGCAGGGCAACTACTTCACCGTCTACGCCTACGAGTATACCACCATCCTCTCCGCCCAGCTGATCAACTTCTGGGCCATCGCCGTTGTCGTCTTCGTCTCTCTCATCTTCCTCAAGGTTCGCTATCACATCGCCCAGTACATCGGGATCCTCGTGTGCTGCGGTGGATTGGGGATTTTAGTCGCGTCGGACCATATCACCGGGTCCAACGGCGGACCTGCCGCCGACGCCGTCAAGGGCGACTTGTTTGCGCTCGTCGGTGCCACGGGCTACGGTCTCGCGAACGTTTTCGAGGAATTCCTCGTCAGCAAACGGCCAATCTACGAGGTGTTGGGCCAATTGTCCTTCTGGGGCATGATCATCATCGGCGTGCAGGGCGCCATTTTCAACCGCGCCGACTACCGCAACTACGTCTGGGACCACGAGGTCGGCGGCTATCTGGCCGGCTACACCATCATCCTGACCTGGTTCTACTCCTCCGCGCCGCTCATCTTCCGCATGGCCTCGGCCGCATTCTTCAACATCGGTCTGTTGACGGGCAACTTTTGGGGCGTCATCATCGGCACCAAGGTGTTCGGCTACCACGTGCATTACCTCTACCCCATTGCGTTTTGTCTGATCATGGTCGGCCATTTCATCTATTACGGCACTGAGGGCATCCTGGGTGAGGCGAAGAAGCCATGGTTGGGCGAGAACCAGGAGGGCGGCGATGATGGAGTGGGCACCGCACGACGACATCTTGAGAACCCGAATGCGATTGTTTGAGTGCTTCTTTGGTACATTTGTTATGAACTCTATGAGCTTTGGCATAGCGAAGCCATCCTGGGGGAATGCTTGCATCCGTAGGGCGAACGAAATCCTCTGGCGTGTTTTCGGTATATGTAGACATGACCAATGCCGTTTTTCTTGCGAGAAAGAGGCATGTACCTGATATTTCTCACGAATAGTTGCTCGTAGCTGCTTTCATGTCATATCTTCTGTTGGTGATATGTCATAGTATCTCGCTGAAAGTGACCAGTGGAGATCTCTAGCACAACCCGGATTTGCAACCGCCAGACGGCTGCTGCAAAACACAGATCCGTCGCAGAGAGGTTCAGCTTTCCTTCGCAGACACCCACCAGTCCATATGCGAATGTAATGTAAAGATGGAGTTGCTGACGGGCACAGCATTTGGTGCAGATGAGCGAAGTAGATGTTCGGCGTTCCGTGGTCCTTTGTCTCCTGGCAATGGTAGACAACGTGACGATCTAAGCGTTCACATAGGTTCATGGTCTCTCATGCCCATCTTTCGAGCTGCGACTCCGGTTTTGCAGGCCTACGTTGGCAAAGCGGGTCTCATCTACCGCTTCGATGACACATTCGATCATAGTCCACCCTGAATGGCGAAGGAAGACAGGATCAGGACCAGAGCATTGATAATTCCCCACGAGAATGGTATCCACGTCGACATCTTCAAGTTCCCGTTATCATATACGCCACCCAAGCTGTACACCATAGTCAGCGCCCAGAGCATCGCAGTGCTACACGATCATAGCGCCCCTGATAGTTAGAGGAAAAGTGATTCAGCTTACAGTCCACCCACAACGTTGCCCGCTATCGTCGCCTCGACTCCTCCAATGATCGCATATAGCACCGGCACGATCCAGATGATCTTCCAGTTCTTCGTCTGGACGGCGACAGCATATGCTGCGGCGACCAGATGAACGCCGCCCACGCAGATCAGGGTCCAGTAGAGCGTGAAGCGCCAGATAGAATAGCTGTCATACAGGTATTGGGCTTGTCCGCCCGCGAGGGGGATCGGCCAGTATAGTGATGGAAAGGGTGGTGGCTCGTATGAAAGTGGCTTTTGGTCCACGGTTAGCCGGAGGAAGTTGTTGCTGTGTGTTGATCAGCATCGCCGTGCTGAATGAATGGCTGGTGGACGAACCTCATCTTGACCAGCTTCACAACAGCGCTCGGACTGTTCTCCTATCTAAACAGGCTGGTCAACCCATTTCTTGAATTGTCGAGGTGCACATATGCATGCCCGCAGCTAGAGGTCGTCTCTATCAGACGCGCGACTCGCCACACCTTCCGCTCTACTTCGAGCTCCCAGGTCCGTGCCACTGACGCCGAGGCACATGCGAACACGCGCGACAACGATCGACTTCATCCCCAGACGACATCGAATGCCTGCGGCGCATTTGCGCATAGATTGTGATGCCGGCGGATCGATTGCTCGGGACGCTACTGCGGTCTCTCCAGACTTACACAGATCAGCAAGATACCCCACGGTAAGATGGTCGAACTCTTCCCAGCACATCTCATGCCACTCATCTAACATCACGGCAGCCTCCTGGGAACTGCATCATCCCTGCTGACCACGCTTAACAACCCTCTGAATGTTACACTGTTGACGAGCCAACTCTTGGCTGCACCTGCAATATGGGCAGTTCCGGATGGTCTCCGCACATGTATGCAGGGACTAAGTGTGTTTCATTCCGCTGCCCAGGCTCTTCTGAGGCATGAGCAAGCGATTAGAGATAGGACACACGACAGGGACTTTGAGAACCTCCAGCCAGAGCGCATGCTCCCCAAGAACTCCTGGATTACTGCTGTTGTAAAGGGAGCTGACAAGGAATCGCCCCGGTGGCGACATCTCCTGGTGATTGGAGGTGTTCTTCTTGGCTTTGGCCGTTACGAGGACAAGAACCTGTCACGATGGATGAGAAACACGCTTGAGGCCGCGCTCGCGACAGCGACGAATTTGGCACTTGCAGAGACGCCTGAGGATGACGAGCTGGGACTGGAGGCTATCACCCTCGTCATGAACCACTGCTTTCCATTGCTGGGGACATATGCCAGAACACGATTTGACTATGACAAGCTTTTACCAGTCCTGATGCATTCGCTCCTACACTCCACGGCAAGCTTGCAATCTGGATACTTTCTCGGTGCCATCGATCTCGACGTGGTCCCTGCGAAGAAAACGCACTTCAAGTGGAGCCAGCAGTCCTCATCCTTCCAACAAGTCCAGGCAATGATCAATAGTCCGTTGGCCTCCTCATTGGGTCCCTTGGCTGTACTTATTGGGCACTCCATCGAGCAAGTCAAGCAGTCGTGGCTGGTTACTGCAGCCTTAGAGGATATCGAGGGGTTTTCCAGGGTCCTTCATGAACAGTGGCGTCAGAATAAGCTATCTGATGTTGATCAAGCAGAGGAGAATGTCTATCTGGATGAAGAGACCATCACAAAGACGGCTCCAGTACTATGGAAGCTGCTTCAGTCGACACTGTTCGCCACAGTCATCATATTGAAGGGTATTGTCGGACGGACGATCGGAGATCGAGCACTTGCCCGTGATGACAGTGAGTTTTCCATCAGACATGCAGAAGATCCTTCTATGCTTACTAACTCGTGATACAGCTGCACCTAAAGTGGCGGTGCAAACTCTGAGCGCGTTACGCAACCTGTACTTCATTTCCACTCGACTTGGAATCACATCATTCTCGCAGTACACCTTTGTATATCTGGCCGCCATGGACATCCTCACCACTTACCCCGCAGACGCTCAGTCCTTTCTGCAGTCAATCAAGCCAGCCGAGATCGGGTTGATCCCAAGACATCCCCTTGGCAGAAATCTTGATCTGTTCTACCTGAATACTGGCGAGCACTTCACATTAGTCCTACCAACCGAGGTTACCGAGGAGATTCTAGTCACAGCGGCCACGCCATATCTAGTCGCTGGTGGCAACAACCACCTGCTACCAATATTCGAGGCAGCGCATAGTGTCATGCTGGCTACATTTTCCGCGCCACAGAATGCAGATCTAGCATCCAAGCATCTGCCGCTTTACGTCGATGCTCTGTTCAAAGTCTTTCCCGCAAATCTGTCTGCACGCCAATTCCGCGTGGCATTCAAGACGCTTCTTCGACTCACCGTCCCACCATCAGTCCTCGCAAGACATCAGCCAATGCTGCCGGCAGTCTTGCTTGAGTACCTGCACGAGCGCGCATCACAAGCCGGCACTTTCCCCCTGACTCCACAACCGAACTCTTCCGTTCCTGATGGGGACTCGCCTTACCTCTCAGAACAAGCCGTCATCACTCTCACCGTGCTCGACACACTGACAGAACTCCCCCTCGACTTGCTGGAGGAATATCTCCCGATTGCTGCGGACATGGTGAATTCCGTAGAAGACTCCGCGATGCGAGATCATTGCAAGCAGCACTTCTGGCACGTCTTGGTCGATGGTGAGATGGACCCCGATCGTAGCGGAGTTTGCCATGCGTGGTGGAGCACAGGGGCAGGTAGGGAAATGCTGATGTACGGAAACGCAGCGTATTACGAAGAGGAGACGCATATGGCTGGAGCACTGCCGAGCGAGGTGAAGGAAAGCAAGCTGTGAGATTTCATATTGTTGTACAACGTTAAAGAAAGGGAATTCTTGAATCTGTCTGGTGTGTTGTCGAGTGATAGTCACAGTGTCATACGTCCTTACTTAGGACTGCTGCTTTTTGGGTAGCCCTCCTTACTACCTGTTCGCCTCATCATTACTCTGTCGCGCTGGCACACGAGTTGATGCGACTGGTGATACATAGACCGATGGTGTTACAAGCTAGATATTCATGCAGCCATATTAGCTAGACAGATCTCACACAAGTGGTGTGTTTATTGAGATCTGCGAGCGTCCAACGCTCGCAGATCAACGCTCGCAGATCTACACCATCCGCTGTAGATCAGGGTTCATATCCAACACTAGGAGATTGATGCACATCAACACGAACGTAAGGTATGTGCCTTTCATACATGGTCAAATGACTCTGTTTACCTACATCTGAAACTTTGTACCTTATGTGTATACTAGATGTGTAGAGCTGCAAACCATATTCCCTAAGTTTTGTATACCTTAAATCAACTCTGACTGCATGTGAAGAAAGCAAATACAGGGTGGGGGCTTGTCTCATGGCCTGGAAGTCACCTTCACCTTCTTCACTTCACGTTCACCTGCAAGACACTTTCCAGTTGCAACACACCACGATAACTTCCTGGAATGATAGTCCGACTTCCCTCACAACGGTCCGCGCTGCCATCATAGGACACCTCCACTATGAGGTTCCCGCACGCTCCAGGACTGCAGGTCAACATACTTGTGGACAATATCCCGTTGGAGGAGTTACTGAACAATGAAGAACAGCAGGCGCCCGGCGAGATCGTGCGCTACGTGCAGTCCAGCGCTGGCAAGAACTTTGCGATCCAAGTACTCATGGAGCATGGTTTCAAGCTCAAGGATACTTTGAGGTGCTCGCTATATATCGATGGCAAATACCTCCTTAACCGCGTTCACAGCGCAAGACACAAGGGCAGGCCGTATCAAATTGGCGGGGTCAGAATGTGTAGCCAGCGCGGACAGTGGACCGAGGAGCAGTTCATGTTCACTGCACTGCAGATGGGTACGACTCTATTTACGCTGCAAGATGAGCTCAGCTGACATATATCTAGATGATGCGCAATTGACAACTAACCCCGTCAATACTTACAAAGACCTTGGGACAGTCAAGGTAGATTTTCGCCATGTCCGACCTGTGGGTAAGGAGAAACCTTGCGTTGAATACGCACGCCCCAGTCTAGGGGCTGACAAGATACCCGAGAAGGGGTTGAAAGGGCGGGCTATCACAAACCAGACTGCGTATGTTGAAAGTGTTTTACTCGTCCAGCCACTTGCTGATGATCTGTTTGAGGCTTGGCGTACCTAAGCCTGCTGCCGCGGTAGGGGAGATTGAGATGGAGTATCCCTACGGCCCGACGTTTGCAACCGGGGTGTTCAAGTACAGGTGTCGCAGTGAGTGCCCCGAGAGACCCAGCGTCGAGTCACGGCTGACTATTGCTCAGAGGATCTTCAGATTGAAGGCTTGATCCCTCGAAGTCCATCTCCGGTTCCATTGGAAAATCGTGACCCCGATGATCTGTCTCCGGCAGAAGCCAGGGAACTGGTCCGCCGCCTCCGACAGCAGCAGACAGTCTCTGTCAAGACAGAAGTCAAAGCAGAGAAGCGCGATCACGCCCAAGCCATTGACCAGGAAAGTGACGATGGTGGCATAGAGGTGTTCGCTTGCACGAGCAAGAGAGCGCGCATTATCGAAGAATCCGGAGTGGAGATACTGGATCTCACCGAAGACTGAATTGGCTGAGAGGCCCAGGGTATCGATGTTCATGTCGTGTGGCGAGCAGGACGCCGAATGTACTGCAAGGCAGTGCACTCCAGCAGATGAACTGTCGAGGCGCCATGGGTTTTCAAAGACTGCTTTCGATGGGGTGCGATCGCTCTGGCGCTTGTCTGCTGTAGCTCTAATTTAGTAGAGGGCGTGTACCGAGCGTATCAAGATCTTAGCTTTGTGTGCTTCGCACAGTCTACTGACATCGAGCACTCCATACAGTTGTGAAAGAATCTTCTGAAGTCAACATGTATAGTATGTACACGTTGGAACACGATCATGTCGTCACCGTCACATTCCGGGGTCTCATGTCGCGGGGAATTTGTTGGGGAAGAGCTACAGCAACTCCAAGTATTCCACCATAATCCTGGCAAGCTTGAAATCTACATTCATACCTCTACCTTGCTCAGCCTGCTTCTCAGCAAGTTCGATGGCTTCTTCTCCTCTCCTGTCACCTCCGAAAAGGTCCCGCCGTTCGTTCGTTCTAGCTGCGACCAGGCCATTGCGACGAACGTAAGCTGTAAGATCAATCCCTACAGCACCCGACTGTCCTCCGAGATCAGCTGTAGCTGGATCCTGTGAGACCGTTCTGTCTATCTTGACACAATCGAAAAGCCTTACCGACACCTCGCCCACTGGCTGTCCGTCATGGCTACTTCCTGGAACACCGCGGCTATGAGCTCGGGAGTGGTCACTACCACGTCCGACCGCTCCCAGCAGATCGTCAATGCTCAACGTAGCATCCCAATGAACGGTAGCGTTATGGCACCGCTAGATCAAGAGAAGCGACGAAGCGATCAACGAGGTTCGGACAAATACAAGCATACCTTTGCGACCCACGTACAAGCGCGGACTTCATGTCTCAGCTTTGAGTCTACGAGCCCTCCATCGTATGCCGGCTTCCGCAACCTCATGGCCATGGTGCTGTTAGTATCGAACCTTCGTCTGATGATTGTAAACTTGAAGAAGTATGGAATACTCGTCACGCTGTCCGGGTCATCGATTGATAGCGCCGATTGGAAGTGGTTTGCGATCTTGTACCTGCTTACGCCATGCCACTTATTCATCGCGTACACGATCGAGCTTCTCGCGGCGCAATATGCGAAGGAAAAAGTCGCCCGAGCCAAGAAGTCGGAAGAACGCAAGGATGACAAGAACGTGGAAACACACAAGAAGTCTTTGTTCTCGACGTGGCGGGTCATTGCGTTCTGCCATGCATTCAACGCGACCTGCATGTTGGTCTTTTCTACTTGCGTGATATACTTCGGAATCTACAACCCTGGTCTGGGAATGATATCTGAGATCCATGCGGTGATCGTCTGGCTAAAGGTCTGCTCCTACGCCTTCACTAACCGCGACCTGAGGCACTCGTATGCAAATTACACAGGTGCTGAGACGTCTCCACTGCCCGCCATATACAAGAGCTGCCCGTATCCGCAGAACATAACCTTGCGAAATTTGAGCTACTTCTGGTGGGCGCCCACTTTGATCTACCAACCCGTATATCCACGAACGGAGAAGATCCGCTGGGATTTCGTTGCTCGCCGTGCGGCTGAAGCCTCTCTACTTGGCGTGGTCATCTGGCTGGCTTGTGCACAATACGCCGTGCCACTGCTACAAAACAGTCTGACCGACATTGAGAAGCTGCGATTCATCAACATCCTCGAACGGACGCTGAAACTCAGTTCCATCAGTCTTGTGTGCTGGCTTGCAGGATTCTTTGCATTCTTCCAGTCGTTCCTCAATCTGCTCGCTGAGCTGATGCGGTTTGGAGACCGCGAGTTCTACAGCGATTGGTGGAACTCTTCCGACCTACGTGGTTATTGGACGAGCTGGAACAAACCTGTCACCCATTTCATGAAGCGGCACATCTACGCTCCACTGATCTCTCGGGGCGTCTCACCTATGCTGGCTTCGCTCATTGTTTTCACATTCTCAGGCATTCTGCATGAGCTACTGATTGGCATCCCCACTCACAACCTTCTCGGCGTGGCATTCGCGGGCATGATGGCGCAAATTCCGCTCATTATCATTACTGATCCGCTGTCTAAGATGAAGGGACATAATGCAAAAATTGCTGGTAACTTGATTTTCTGGGCCTCCTTCTGTATCCTAGGACAGCCGCTTGCTGCGCTGATATACTTCTTCGCGTGGCAAGCAAAATACGGTGCAGATGCGGTGAGACCAGCATGGCCAGGACTCGGACAATTGACGCCATGACAGCTTTAGCAGTAATCTGCTTCACTGAGCCATCTTTGGTTTATGCACATAATGGGCGCGTAGTGTTGATATGCGAAGCTTTCAACACAAGAGTACGGGATGAAATAGCCTGTGCTAAATTGCTCAAGAATGTTACGATAATGAATGTCATGTCAATTTTACCTGTGCACATGCAAGATATAGCTACATGTCGTGTGCCTCTATCCATCTAGATTGTACTTCCGGCAGGATATCCGTTAGTGCGTTCTCACTTCCGTCCAATCAAATTATGTTTCGGGCTCGGACTGCACGTCGTTAGCCAACGCGCATGAACAAAGCACAGCAACATATGCTATGAGTGGTTTTCCCCAAACTTCATTCCATCAATACCGCGTGCGCCATATAGTGCGTGAGCCTTGCACGATAAGTCCAACGCGACTGTGGTTTCGCAGAGCCGGTCACCATCTCTGGGTTGTTGAATAAATACCGAGCCGTGCTCTTTCAGCGCATTCCAACCAGCATGGACTCCGGATTCGGCAACTCTGGGGGCTACGGCGGAGACGCTGGTGGTGCGGAAGGGACTGTACGAAGAGGGAGGCCGAATCGACGACCGGCGACCGATATTGGCACCACTTACGTTCACTGGATGCATAACCGACGAGCCAAGGGCAAGGCACCCCGAGGATTCGAGAGTGAACGACCCAGCCCGAGCTACATCGCCGACATGCTCCCGCCTGCAGCACACAGAGGATGTGCTGCGGATTCCATCCCCGCTAAGCATCTTCACTCCTCGCTCAACAAGGTGCGGCATCCGGTGAATGTAGTCAAGTGGACTCCCGAGGGCCGGCGCCTGCTCACGGGCTCAACGAGTGGCGAATTTACGCTCTGGAATGGCACGAGCTTCAATTTCGAGACTATCATGCAGGGTCAAGACTCGGCAGTCCGCGCCATTGAATACTCACACGACCACGAATGGCTCATTTCAGCGAGTCAAGACGGCATCGTGAAATATCATCAGACCAATTTCTTGGATGTAAAGGTCATCCAGGCCCATCAGGATCCCGTCAGGGATGTCGCTTTTGCTCCGACCGATGTGAAGTTTGCCACGGCGTCAGACGATGCTACGCTCAAAATCTGGGACTTCGCGCGAGGTGATGAAGAATTGACGCTGACCGGCCATCAATGGGATGTAAAATGTGTAGATTGGCATCCCTCAAAAGGTCTGCTCGTTTCTGGATCTAAAGATCACCAAGTCAAGTTGTGGGACCCACGGACAGGCCGATGCTTGACCACTCTACACGGGCACAAGAATACACTAGCGATGACGAGATTCGAGCCGAACAATGGCATATTACTGGCATCTTGCGCTCGAGACTCAACAGCGAGGGTCTTCGACCTGCGAATGATGCGGGATGTGTTCCTCTTGAAAGACCATGAGAAGGAGATCAGTTCGCTTGTATGGCATCCGATCCACTCATCTATGTTGACAACTGGAGGTGGCGACGGTGCTATGTTCCATTACTTGCTTGATGAGCCAAATGCACCGACGGGCGTACCAGCCACGCTGTCTCCTTACGATGCACCAAATCCGAGTGAAGCCCCAGCTCAGACCATCTACCCAGCACACAAAGTTCAATTCGCTCACGAGTTCTCAATTTGGAGCATGGACTGGCATCCTCTCGGTCACATTCTTGCGTCCGGTTCGAACGATCGCGCTACGCGCTTTTGGACACGGCCAAGACCTGGCGACGAGTCCTACTCGAACGACAAGTGGCATATCGGCCAAGCTGCAGCAGAAGCGCAAGGTACCTGGAGAAAAGCGGAAGCGCAGAGGCTACGTGAGGAGGAGGAAGCCGAAGAAGAGGACGAAGCGAATGGGCTTATAGATCAAAACCAGCCTGTCAGGTCTGGCTTGCCTGGTCTCGCCGGTCTACCAGGGCTTGCAGCCGGCATACCATCATCAATCCCGGATGTACTTGGCACAGGCGGCGCACAGCCTCTTGCGATACCAAACCTTGGAGCAAATGCGCAGCTACCCTTCCCTCCACCTCTCGTCAATGGCATGCTGCCAGCTTTCCCACCCGGCATGGATCTCGAAGCTCTCAAGAAAGCCTTCGGCGGCCAGCTTCCTCCTCCGCCCCCTTTCCCACCAGGTGTGAACGGGCAATTGCCAGCTGGCTTTCCACCGATGCCACCAGGCTTCCCACCAGCAGGGTTCCCGCTCCCACCCATGCCTAATGGCGTGCCTGGCATGGGCCAAATGCCTCCTATGATGCAGGATGCTGCGAACGATGCAGCGGGGGTGCGGAAGAGGGGACCGCTGCCTAGCCAGCAAGATAGTCTTAAGGAACTCATGCGGCAGGGTTTGTATACCAAAGCGCGGTAAGAGGTTTACAACGGCGCACGTTGTGGAACAGCTTCAATAGCGATGGAGGGAGGTATTGGCAACTGTTCTCCTTGGAACAACATCAGGCGTTCCTTAGATTTTGCAGGTCAAGTCTTCGCATGCCAATATTTTTTTTGAGATCGGCATAGGCAAGCCAATGACTCCAGGCTACAGCACGAGAGAACCCATGATCAAGAGCTCGAAGACACCAATCCAGCCATTCTGATGTATGCTCTGGTAGAAAGGTGCACTTCGAATGACTTCCTCCAGCATAACAACTCATGTAGTATACACCATACCATACCAACTAGCATTTCCATCATGACACGTCCCCGCCCTCCTCAACCACCGGTGACTTACATGGCAGAGCCGAGTATCCGCCTACATGCTCATCACGGAGCGACTGTGATGCCATGGCCAAGTCCAACAAGGGAGACGTCAAAGGGAGATGTCCACCTTTGAGCCTGCAATGCTCTGAAGATGGACCAGCATATCGATGATTGAATGTCATGCGCGCGCCTCTGAGCGAACAGTCGTGAAGTCCTCTATTTGATGCGAGTATGTAAGATAGTGTTGATATGTGCTATACATCACGCCTTCCCTGCCTTACGCCTAGCTAGACCTGCAACATAATTGTTCAATATTCATATCTCGATATATGCCTTTCCATCACGCCTTCATTGTCTCATTGACGGGAAGCCTCCATGTTCTCGGGTGCAAAGTAAGCCTACATGTTCGGCTTAGGATTACAGTAAATATCATCAAAAAGTGAAAGACATTCTTTAGATCGTATCGTGACCAAAGCCAACCGTAACCCAGCCCACGCCAAACCCGATCGATAGGAAAGCAAAAGAAAAGAGAAGAAGCAGACGAGGTTTTAGCCTGATAAGAAAAGCTGGAGAAGTTGGCAGTTTACTGCCAGGGAACTGTTGCGGAGCCAACGCTGGGCCTCTTTTCCGCATCGTTCCATCGCGTTGTGCACCCGTGACATCAAGTGATTCCCCTCGACGCGGAACGATACGTCTGAGGTGACTTGCTGCAACAGCGCGCGCTCGATCGATGTGAAGGTGCCGAGCGTTTGGGATATCTGCAGCGTTTTGAGCAGACCTGTGAGGTTGGGGAGAGAAGCGACGATGCTGTCCTCTAGAAGCGTGCTGATGTAGTCATATTTGAACGTGGTCCACATGCATTCGCGGTCGGCGGTGCTGAAGCAATCGCGCAACTTAGTCATGTCGCTGACGGTGGAGAAGGCTGGAGAGAAGGCTCAGTACGTCTCGTGGATGGATTGGTAGTCAGAGGGGGGGGACACTTACAGAGCAGAAAGGCCAGGACGAAGGTGAAGATCGTACCGGCTGCCACCACGATGAGGCTGGACAGCATAGGCAGATCTGGCGCAGTCTTGCTGGTGCCGCTAGATGCGAGACTTGGCTGCGCAGTGGGCTCACGGCTTGTCTCTTGACATGGAGCGGGCGGCGCGGCATCTGACGGCAGCGAAGTCGATTCTGACTCCATCGAGCCGCTTGCGTCACTCGATACTGGGCTGGCAAGATGAGTTTGAAAGACGACCTCACACTCCACAAGCTTGTCGTCGACGATCTCAAACCCTGTGTCCAACAGGAGCTTCGAAAGGAGATCCCGAAGAAAATCCAGATTCTCTCCATCAGGCATTCGTGCCCACGCCGCATCCTTGACCGGCCTGAACCCCCAGAGCAGCGAGGTGTAGTAGTCATACGCGGCTTGATCGGCGGGGAAAAGCTCAATCTTCAGTCGAGACAGGTCGGAGAGGAAGTCATCCTCACATACCGTTAATTGTTCATCCTTTCCCACGAGCTTGGACATTGCGCTTGCGACTTCAGCGATGCCGAGTGCGGCATCCAAATTAGTTGGCAGGACGCCGGCGAGCATTCTACGGACGGCGCTCATGCCATCCTTGAATGCACGACGGAAATCTTCCTTGTGCGGCCGTAGTGTCTTGAAGATGTTTTGGTCCATAATGCACTGCAATTCTAGATTGGGTGGCTCTGTGAACTCGCGCTGGAATTGAGCGTGCGTTGCTCGGAAGTATCCCATGAAGCGATCGAAGCGGCGCATGCGCTCTTTGTGCCGTAGCAGAAATTCCAAGTCTTGAGGCTCGGGAAAACCTGGGACGAGTGGCGAGAATTTCTTGCCTGGGAGGCGGCAGAACGTGTTCCAATCTGGTGGTGGAAGGCGGCAGAACGTGGTCTGACGATGTTGACTGGGTTCAAGATAAGGATGGCGATCTTCCAAGCTCGTATCGGACATGAGGATACACTTGCTACCATGTTCGCACAAGCGTCGATCTGTGAACCTGTGTGGATTGAACAAAGCGCAAAGCTCACGCCAGATAGGATATTCACCGTAGCGCAGAGAGCCGGAGTCGTAGGATGAGTAGCCACCAGCGTAGGGCGGGTAGTAGGGACTGTACCACGAGGAGCCACCATTGTGGGCCGGGTAGCCGGGAGCGGAGAAGGAGGATCTACCAGGGTAGGGTGGGTAATAGGAATCGTAGGAGGAGTATGGGTCGAGATAGGGATCGCACGGGATGAACCCATCCCCATATGACGGCATGGCAGTCGTAGGCCCAAGCTCTTGTTTCGTTGCGTTGTACGATCCATACATCGTGTACATATCTGTAACAACTTGGTCCACGGGTTTGTATTGTGAGCGCTGCTCTAGAAAGGGATCGCTCAGCCCGTCGGCTGGAGATGATTCTCTGCTGTCGTCTTCCGCAGCACGCACAGTTTGATCTAGAACAGCCGATGGTGTGGACTGTTCGCTTGAGAAGACATCAGGCAAGGCACTCAGATTTGGTCCATCGACAGCAGATAGAGGGATCTCAGTATCTGGCTGGGCGTCTTGCATGGCAATGGTCGTGTCCCGTGTCTCTGAGCGTTCTCGAGGATGGAACTTATTACGGTGGGTTGTGAGGGTGTCGGGGCGTCGAAACTTTCGACCGCACTCAGGACATGTGTACTTCTGGCCGTCGTGGTGACGAAGGTGCCTTCCAAGTGTCTGTGAGTTCGTGAACGACTTATCGCAATCAGCACGAGGGCATTTGTGCCGTTTGCCGCCGCCAGACGAGGCCTCTGATAGGCTTGGGTCCAAAGCGGTGCCGGTGTTGTCGCTGTTGTCTGGTGTCTTGTACGGTGCTGGCAATAGTGTTGGTAGAGGCTTGACAGGCGCGAATGCTTCCGGAAAAGTAAGCTGAAACTCCATGTTGCTTCGTGCAGATAATGAAGTAGAGACGGAAGGAACGAAAGGTAGAAATGGAAGATGAAAGAGGAACGAGAGTGAGATCAGGCGAAGCAAAAGAAAGGCCAGTCACGATGGAATCAGATCAATTGCAGCATGATAATTCGGAGACAAAAACTTCGTGGTTGCGCGGACGCCGTACATATATATCCTGGCAGAGAGGTTTTTGGCCCCATGTTGTCAAGATTATTCGGGGCCCGAGTTGGCAGTGACCTCACAGGTCGATGGTACAAACGAACGACGTTGATTGGCTATGTCTGTACCATCGTGGCCGTCCACGTGGGACTACATGCAAGGTTTCGGCGGGGCCGCCTCGGACAGCACGGAGAGACGTTTGATTGGTTCAAAGCGTACCATTCGCGGAAGCTTAAAATATACGTTTGCCCCTTGATGACGCCTGATGTGCCTGTGCATATAGATATAAGGTATCATTGCCTTGCCAAGTATCTTCCCACCCCCTTGCGTGGATGGAATCGTATCTAGATGGCGATTGATGTACCATCCGCTTGATGAGCACGGACGAGCTCCTCCGTCTGCAGCCAGCCGCTGCAGTTACGGCATTCCCCTACGCTATGTCGCAAGCCTGGCACCTGGTTGGAAGGACGTCTCATCATTGAGGCACAAGGTGACGATGAGGCAAAAGTTGCCATCCTTGCCTGGCCTAGTCTACAGTCCCAACGTGTACCATCTCGAGTCTACTCGCTTTTCGATGTTGTCGCGTACTGTTTCGGCCAGGGTTTGTACCATCGGTACCATTTCCACGTGGCGTTCGCCCTTTTGCGCTGTTGGTGAAAGCTTGTCCTGCTTGTTAGAAGACAATGTACCATCGCCGCGGTGATGGTCGACGCATCTTCGCCCATGCGTTTCTTGGCCTGCCATCTGTACCATCGAAAGCAGTTCACAATGTACCATCAGCTTCTCACATATATCAGGAGCCAGGACTCCGTCCAGCTATGAGGTTGGAGACATCTAGCAAAGACCTCACCAATATACAAAGATCCCGAATCATCAATCTCATCTCGAACAGATACAAGCGAAACACACCAGCTTTGCAAAGATGTCCGCGGCTCAAGCCACCGACCACACCAGTATGCCCATTCAGCTATAATTCCGTGCTTCAAAACATCTACTCTAACTCTTCCAGGCATGCCGAATGCGTCCAACTGGTATCCCTACGCCATCATCATGTTGACCGTCGTGGTTCTCCGGTTATGTTTGGACGGAACACAGACTGTGCTTGCGGTCTTGAGGTACAAAGCAGAACGCAAGGTAAGCCAATGTTTGCTCTTGTCGGAGGTATGAGTCGATCTGTATCGAATACTTACCGTTACTCCTTCCAGAAGCATGGCCGTGAGGATGTTGCGCTTTGAGACCAGCGTCGAGTCGCATTGGGCGCCGTGAGGGATGCAGCTTGTTTGCGGATCTTGAAAGAAGTAGGGATGCAAAAGATCTGAACATCATAAAGGAATACTGTCCGAACGTAGTATGTAGAAACAATCCTCTAGAATATGGCTGTACTAGAAACATTGTAGATGAGCATGATTTACCGGACATTTATGTTTCAGAACGGCAGTGAAAGCTATCCGTATATAAGGACTAAGCGACCCGGATTTCATATGACATACCACTATAACGAAGAGACACAAAGTCTATAGCTCGAAGACATCGAATGAGCCGCTCTAAAATCATGCTACGATAGAGCGATACATGTATACCTTACATATATTCTCAGGTAGATCGCCTTCTACTTCGGCTACTATGGATTTTGCGGGGCAGCTTTCTAGCCGGATTGCTAGCACTCTACGTCAACTCTAGGCGCCATTGTACCGAACAGTCCTCTTTCAATCACGATCTCGGTCTAAAGTTCCTAGCCATTGCAAGTTCAACTTCTAGAGACAGGTATAACAATCATGGCGCCCTCAGCGACGACACTCGCCTCCGAGCCGAAGAACAATGCCAACGTTGGCGCGCTCGGCCGCACGACCACCGGCAAACCGCTCAAGATTCGCTCATACCCGGCATTCGCCACACCTGAAGACGAGCGGCTATATCGCAAGCAACATCTCGCTGCGGCGTATCGTGTCTTTGCCGAGCGCGGATTTGATGAAGGTCACTTGTCATGCCCCTACCACCTTTCTACCTTTGACATTTCGTTCCTTGACCTGACTATGGCGGTATGATATACAGGCGTAGCAGGGCACATCTCCGTCCGCGACCCCGTCCTCCCTGACCACTTCTGGCTCAACCCGCTCAGCAAGCATTTCTCGCAGATCTGCGTCAGCGATCTGATACTCGTCAATGAGGAGGGCGAAGTCGTCGAGGGCGATGAGCCCATCAACGCCGCTGCTTTCGCGATTCACTCCGAGATCCACAAGGCACGGCCGGACGTTCATGCGGGTATGTGCAACATCAGTCCCAGCGTGACGCCCTCGAATCGCGAGAACGTTCACGGAGATGCGTAAGTCTAAGGGCTGACCCTCTCGGCCAGCATGCCACGCCCACAGCGTTTACGGCAAGGCCTTCTCCGTCTTCGGCCGCGAGCTCGACATGATTACGCAGGACAGCCTGCGCTTCTACCAGGACCACGCCGTGTACCCGCAATTCGGCGGCGTGGTGCTGGACCGCGAGGAAGGGCGGCGCATCGCCACGCACCTGGGCCAGGGCAAGGCGATCATCTTGCAGAACCATGGACTTCTGACGGTGAGCGTCCTGCGTTGCCTGACGCCTTCGAGCTGAATGTCGATGAATGCTGATACATTCTTGCTCAGGTTGGAGAGACCATCGACGCCGCGGCGTTCTGGTTCCTGTCGCTCGACAAGACGTGCCATGCACAGTTGCTCGTCGATGCGGCGGCGCAGGGGAGCGGACATAAGAAGACGTTCATCTCGGACGAGGAGGCGAGGGACAGCTATCAGCAGGTTGGCTTGCCGGCCAAGGGCTGGCTGGCGTTTCAGCCGTATTACGATGAGATTCTTGCTAAGACTGGCGGGAGTTTTTTGAAGTAAACGACCTGAATTAGGGTCGATGAGAACGGGAGATGTTGTAGAGGAATACCTAGTGCATTTATGAGGACGGATCTATGTGCATTTATGAGTAGGTGTATCCAGTTACGGTCGATTAGGTTTGGTGATCTTGCTGGTATGCCAGGGACGCAATGTTATATGATGCACTCACTGCCATGGCATATCTCTGCTTGACAATACTGTAACCCAGTACACCAATCATGAGAAAGGCCAGGAACATACCTAGCATTCATGAGACTTATCATGTTTGTATCAAATACCGATGAAGGACTTCTATTTATTCGGCGGTCGAGGCGCATCCATCAACGCCGACGCTAGCGTGCCCATCGCATCGTCACATGCAAGCTACCGTCCCAGCACCCAGCGAGTCCAAGTGACCAATCCAACCACACCGCGCGCGATAGAGCGTCCGATACCTGTACACCGCGTCCACTCGCCGTATCGTCACGCCCACCACGGACGATAAGCAGCATGTCTGACAGCGAGGATCCTTGACCGTCGTCCATTCACGCAATCTACGTCCTCGAGAACCAGCTCGGCGCATCGCGATACAAGACCCGTTCACCGTTGCCTGCCGTACAGAATGGCTCCGCGCCAACGAGCCCCGTCCTCTGCCTCCGGGCGATCAAACGATCCACATGAGTCCTCCTCCGACCTTCCGTCCGGCCAGGAGATGGCCTCGATGTACGACTACCTCGCCAAGATCATCCTACTTGGGCCCTCAGGATGCGGGAAGTCCTGCCTGCTGCACCGGTTCGTCAAGGGAGAGTGGCGGACATTGAGCTCGCAGACGATCGGGGTGGAGTTTGCGTCCAAGATCGTCAAGGTGGGGACGACAGCCGGGCGGCGCAAGCGCGTGAAGCTGCAGTTGTGGGACACCGCTGGCACCGAGCGATTCCGCAGCGTCAGCCGGAGCTACTACCGTGGGGCGGCCGGGGCCGTGCTCGTGTACGATCTCGCGAGCATGCAGAGTTTCGCGGCGCTGCAGACGTTCTTGAGCGATGCGCGGGCGCTCGCGAGCCCACAGCTGACGACGCTGTTGGTGGGGAACAAGGCAGATCTGGCAGAGGAAGGGGGAGGAGCGGGAGGAGCAGTGCCGAGTCTGCTGGATGAGGGACCAGGGAGCCTACCGTCGACGTATTCAAGCTCGTTGGGGGCCATGGGGTTGGGGTCACAGCAACGTGCAACTGTGTCGCCAGCGGGGAGGGATGTATCACAGTCGATGGCGGCGAGCTGGGCAAGTCAGAACAACATCACCGCGAGTATTGAGGTCAGTGCGCTGTCCGGGGACGGCGTGGACGAGGTGTTCAACAAACTGGCGCGTACGATTCTGACCAAGATTGAGTTGGGAGAAATTGACCCCGACGACCCCATGTCCGGCATACAGTACGGTGACGCAGACTATCATCGCTATGAAGACGGCTCGAGTATCAAGAGCGGATCAGAGGGATACAATTCGACCAGACGACGAAGGAGGAAGAGTGGGTGGGGAGGGGTGCTCCGAGTGGGACCGGGCTCAAGTAGTAATGGTGGGAGTCGCAGTGGATGTTGTTGAGACAGAAAGCCTTAGCTGCTCCTGTATTTGGTTATTTGTTGGTCCTTTTTGGTACGGCAGCATGGCGTCTATTGCATATATCCAAGCAATGTTTGGCGAACTTTCTTTTACAAGCAATACCCCAAACTGGACAATAATTTGTGTCCAGCTGACGATTGATGAGAGACAATTCGAGCGCATACTATACAATTCTTTCCAACTCGTTGCTGGGATCGGCACGACGTCTATCGAAGGAAGAGATAGGAGACAAAGATGGATTTTCCTGTCTTGTAACACTCACTATCAATATATGCCTTATCTGGCGGATCCGGCGAAAGCTTCTCGATTGACAAAGGGACGATTTTGGAAGAGAGTTCGCAACTGTGCCGCAGATCGACCTGGGCTACTGAAATTGTGCCGCCACCCGGTCCCTCTCGCAGGACATTCCGGTCATGTGGAAGCTTTGACACTGGATTGCATGGGTTCGTTTACACCTTCGAGGGTTGTTTGTGGTGTGTGTACTTCCAACCGACGGGCTCGATGCAGCTCACGATCGGTTTGCTAGAGTTGGCCGGGAATGCACTTGTTGTTGGATTCGGGCCCATTGGCGTTTGGACGGGTGTTGGTACAGTACGGACGCCGTCTCCGTGCTCCTGGTCGCATGTGATGACCGACAGCGGTGTGGCCTGGTGGGAATGCTGCACATGCCGTGCCATTTGAGTCATGCGAGCCGAGCAAGTTCATGAAACTGTCTGAGTCTGCAAATTGGTAGCCAGCTGTGCCTCTGTGTTGCAGTAATGCAATCTGCACGATGAGTTGGTCATTTCCGTGGCCGCGTCTATCGGCGGCTAGCGAAACCCGCGAAATGGGGTCGACACGTGCTGTGGCGTACGCGCTGCCGGACATGTGACTTTGACTATCAAGCCCATTCTTTACCCTGCACCATCCCGCTCAAAAGCAGTTGAAGATAGCAATGACGGATGGAAATGAACGGCGGAATGTCCATTCGCTTCTCCATTATCAAAAACAGGGACATGCCAAACGAAATAGTCTGGTCTCGTACGAGGGGCATTGGCCAATTATGTGAGCCGTTCCCACGCATTACACTAAGTTGTTCCAATGCCAACAGGGGCGGGCAGCCAGCTGCGGCAGCAACTCCGAACGAGGTCGTGGCAGTCCCAAGTCCTCTTTTGCGGCAAAGACGCGACGCAAGTACTGTGCTGGCGTTGTTGTCGGCAGTGATGCTAGATAATGTGGAGAGAGACTGCACGTTGGTTTCACGGAGTCGAGTCCTGATGTTGTTGGTAGACCACCACATGGCGCAGGTCATTGGCCTCTTGTCCTGAGCGTAGGCCCGGCTGGTGTGAGACCGGTGAAGTCTGCGGATGGCCATGTCCTTGTTTGCGAGTGGGACGAGACAGGTCCAACGTATGAGCGAACACCCTAGTCGACGGGAGAATGGGTTGGTCGACTTGGCGCCGTTACTGGCTGACAGGGAACGCCTCGGCGCTTAAATCGGATCCACGCCATGCGAACTGGTGAGTCGCAACCCGGCACTGTACAGTGTACATCAGACCACCATGGCGACTCCGAGGCTGTGCTACATCTGTGCGATGCGTCGTTACTGTAATCGGATATCGTTGTCGTCGTCGTGCTGATTGTCATCCGTTACGTGTGAGGTAGTGAAGTGTTGTCCATATCTACAGCTTCGACCTCTCAACTTGCCTTATCCGGACTGGTGGAGGGTCGAGTGCGGGCGTCTGCATGAATCCCACACTACGCCTGGACTACTGTGCAGCACACTGACATGGCTACCACGGCTAAGGATGCATACTGCAGCTCCTAGCAAGTATCACTCATCTCCTGTCCAGAGCGTCCTTCCCAGCTATCCCCTCGGACACGACGATACCCAACCTCACCTGCGCATACCTCCGTACAAGCCAGCTCCTCTCCACTCCGAGCCGTGGTTAGCAGCGGGAGCAAGAGCGCTGGTGTGCCTCGTACCGCAGATCTCGTACACGACAGTACCTCGCAGCACGATAACCTGGTCTCATTGTGCAGCAAACCCCCCGGCCAGGACCTCGTCGTTGCGCCCAAACGTCCCTCCCGCTCGGCATCGCACAGCGCGTCCGACGCATCGGTAACACAGCTCTCCCGAAACATGCCATCCGTCTGAGCTTCCTTAGCCGCCTAGGTTGTTGGTTCAGCATTAGATTCGGACGATCAGAAGGGCGCAGACGACCTCGCCGAAACTTGTAACCACCTATATCAGGGTCTATACTGGGTGCCCTTCCACGACCGTGACCGCTATGGCCCTCAAGAGCCCAGTCATGCCGTCGCCTACCTCGAGTGGCATCTCCTCAGCCTTCTCGCCTTACTCCAATTCGCCCAACTCGCCATACCCAAGTACCTTTCCCAATCCAGACAACAGGCATGTTCACCCACCCAGGTCTGCTTAGCTGCTGCATAAGACTGACATGTCTCCTCAAGGTCATCGGTGGGTTCGGACAGCCTTGCTCCCCCACCCAGCCCATACCCTCAGCAGATCGAACCGTCGCCGGTTGACTCCAACGGCACCGATATCGACGAGGACGCACAAGAAGAGCAGGATGCTGAGAATGGAGATATAACTCTGCCGACGGAAGGCGCTGCGGAGGAAGAGATCCGATCACCAGAGATCGAGGTGACGAGCCCACAAAGTGCTACAAGTGTATGCAGCCATGCATGACAATTTGTCACCGCCCAACACTGACATCGTTAGCCACGCGTCGAGAAGATCAATACACAGCTGCCCCAACGCTTCCGGTCCGACTCTGCTGAAGACGCTCCACAGTCCGTCATTCATGCTCCAGACGGATACAAATCGTTTGACAACAACGCGCTTGGCCAATCCCACCACGGTCCGGCAAACACGGTGGTGTCGCCAAATACCCCTGATGCTCTCATCAGTCCTCAGGAAAGAGTATGTCATGTTGATCGTCTACAGGCTTTGGCACAGCTAAATTTGTCGTGCACAGAGGTTGTCGACTATATCGCCGGTGAACACCGACGTTCCTCGTCAAATGGATCGCTCTACACCACGAGCTCAGACTCGACAGGAACTTGAAGAAGAATGGAAGCGCAAGAGCCGACGAACCTCTAGTCTCGAAGGTATGGTCTTTGCATTGACGCTTGACTGACTCTTGACTGACACAACCATAGACATACCAGAAGGCTTGGACAAGGACGATCCCGACGAGGATGAAGCGGACGGTCCTGATACCGCAGGTCTGATCGCCGAAGGGAAATTAAGCCAGGCCATGCAACAACGCCTTCAGGACTCGGAAGAAGAGGTCGCAGCTCTCCGTGCAGCCTTGAGCGAATGCTGGACACTTTGCAATACCCTCGCAAATCTATCGTCCAGCCATAGGTCGCGCACATTCAAATTCTCTGGTGGCCAGAAAGAAGTGCAGGAGCAAGCCTGGCAGAGTTGTTGGCGTTTGTGTCGAAGCCTCTACGAGTCCAAGGACGAAGATCATGCGACACAAGTCATTCCAACACTCGAGCTTTGCCGCGATTTCTGTCAGTCTCTCTTCGAGGTCAGGCAGAAGGGCGATGCTGGCTCCGACTCAGTTCTACGCGTAAGTTTTGAGCTGAATAACCATCTCTACAACACGCAAGATCGTGGCCTGCCAGATGCTTTTAGCGAAAGGACTCTTGACTTCTACATCACGCTTTGCCATCGCTTGATGAAACAACAGACATCATTGCCTGAGGAGACAGATGCCCTTCTTCGAGCTTGCTGGTCGCTAGCTGAGATGCTTTTCAACCTCCGACAAAGCTCTCGAGAGGGCAGAACGCCTGACGAAGAGTTGCTGGGCTCAGCAGTGCAGGCATGTTGGGAGTTGTGTGATCTCTTCAGGGAAGGCTGGACACAAATCCGGCCAGATCGCAACACTCCACGCCCAAGTCAGATGACGTTCACAATGTCGCAACCGCCATCTTACTCGTCCCTACCATCGTCGACGCGCTCAGACATGCGGTCGACGTCCAGTCTGAGCAATAGGCAGCACATCGACGATCCATCATTCCCACCAGAAACTCCAACCACTATCTTCGACGACAACACGAGTGCTGCTTCATCACCAGACTCTATTAGTGCGCCGAACATCCTCGTTCTTGGGCCATCCAGCACCAGTGGCTCTACACGAGGCACGCACCACGACCGCTGGTCCAGCAACACCTCGGTGAGGAGCGGCTACTCGGAGTCTGCGTCCTCGCAACGAACCTCATCGACCGAAACAGCGACCACCGAGGAACAACATCTCCTCCGTCTGCGTTACTTACTCCTCAAAGCCGGCATGCACACCGGCTTTTCGCGAACCCTGGGTCCCAACTTGGCTTCGTTTGTGCAGAAACTGCCTGACAACGCGTTTGGTACCATGCCATGGCAAATGAAGACATTCAACTACTACAAGAAGCTCGTCACCAGCGATAAGTCGATGACCACGGTCCATACGTTGCCCTCACGCCGATTCACCTCCAAGGAAGTGGCCAAGTCGGTCAAGTGGCTCGGCTTGAACGATAAGTGGGCCTGGATGCGCGACCTCTACCGTCTCGTCCTTGGGTATGGCATTAATGATATTGATCGACGAGGCGGGACTTTGCAGGTCTGAGTCTTCGTCATACAATCTGATCGGATTTTGCTTGAGGAGCAATCTTCACTGGAGTCCGTCATATGGCTGGACACCAAAACAGGAGATTCCGTGTGCGGTTCGATATTTCTACTGCAGCATACGACAGATGCCTAGCCACGAGACTTGCATCTGTTGAAGTGATCGCTGACCGCAAGCTGCAGCTTACAGACCAATGCCTGACCTAGCCACGAGAAGTTCGGCACGCTGAGATCGCTTTCCAGGTCACAACCAGTATCCACACTGGTGTTCTCCTCATGGTTTCGCTGGCCCACCACCACCACAACCAAGATCGCGTCCAAACAGTCCACAACTCCATCTGTTATAGTAAGGAACTGGAAAGACTATACAAACACAGTACACATGGCGTCGAGAGCAGCCCGGCACTTTTAGCCACTGCTGGTGTAAGGTATAAGAACGTGCGAAGACCAATTTGACGGGTGAGGATTACTATACAACTTTCGAGGTACTGCTCCATGTCGTCGACATGCGATGGTGCCTTTCGGAAGTGTACATTGGCGCTGGCATTATTGATGATGCCTGTAATGATATATGTGTGGAATCTATGGGCGAAGTTGAATTGATACCTTACCTATTTTATGATATGGTTATGAACACACCAGCGGCCTTCTTTAACTAACTCATTCCTCTGTTTGACATGTAGTGGTGCGGTGCATTGAGGGGAAATCTGTACGTGTCTAGAGCGTACCTTGATTGTTACTGTATCTATCGATGTGAAGAACGATTAGCAAATCGTGGAGGGAGTAAATCTTAGCTCGACGATCACATGCAAATCTTTGGCGGGCCACCGCGAGCGTCTGCTACAACTTCGGCCACTTGCACCGTAGCGTCGGCAGTGTATATGTACCATCACGCGCGAAGAACAGGGCTCCAGAAGATGTATAGAACACGGAGCATCGGAACAAGTCTAACAAGGTATGTTCTGTTTCTGTTTCTGTTCTGCTTCCAGACCGAGGATCCCTGTCCATCTCGAACCCTGTCGTGAGCTCGCCGATCTTCGGGACGCTGAGACGCCCAAGATTCGCGATCATCGGGCTAATGCATACATGTAAAGTGTACGGGGAAGCTTACAACGGCCGAGAACCTAATCACTTCACGCAATCATCGAATCCTTCCGGACCTTGTATGTTTGTGTACTTTCAATCCTCTCCATCGTGTTGTCGATAGCAAGTACTGTTGCAATACATTCATTGAACATGGCCAGCGTCCTCCGATCCCTGCGGCCGCTCGCCAGAGCTGCTGCCACCACCTCCTCCAAGACTGGCTCGAAGCTCGCGCTGCCCCGAGCGGCAGTATCAAGATCTTCCGCACAATCGTAAGAAATACAATCCTGGCTCAATGGGAGGGCAAACCACACAGGGCATTGGCTGAAGAGAAACAACCGACAGATCAAGACACCTCTCCACCACGCTGACCCGCCGCTATGACACCGACAATGTCACCACCGAGGGCGAGCCCTACGACCTCACGACCATGCTACCCACGCCCATCTTCCACTTCAGCGAGACCGAGTACGCCATGCAAGAGTCCGTCAGCAAGTTCGCCAACGACATGATCCTGCCCAAGGTCCGCGAGATGGACGAGAACGAGTCGATGGACCCTTCCATCATCGAGGGTCTGTTCGAGCAGGGGTTGATGAGCGTGGAGATCCCCGAGAAGTACGGCGGCGCGGGCATGAACTTCACGGCCGCCATCGTCGGCATCGAGGAGCTGGCGCGCGTGGACCCCAGCGTCAGCGTCATGTGTGACGTCCACAACACGCTCGTCAACACCGCCATCCTCAAGTACGGCACCGAGGAGTCGCGCAAGAAGTGGCTGCCCAAGCTCGCGACCAACACGCTTGGTTCTTTCGCCTTGTCCGAGCCGGTGTC
The DNA here is from genome assembly GCA_002786065.1 of Microcyclospora pomicola. Classification (NCBI taxonomy): domain Eukaryota; kingdom Fungi; phylum Ascomycota; class Dothideomycetes; order Capnodiales; genus Microcyclospora; species Microcyclospora pomicola. Next base: position 404,819 of record NHNY01000008.1, on the reverse strand, counting down.
GGGCTCCGACGCCTTCGCCCTCAAGACGCGCGCCGAGAAGACCGCCGACGGCTACCGGATCAACGGCAGCAAGATGTGGATCACCAACAGCCAGGAGGCTGGCTTCTTCATCGTCTTCGCCAACCTCAACCCAGAGAAGGGCTACAAGGGCATTACGGCCTTTGTCATGGACAAGGACACCAAGGGCTTCAGCATCGCTAAGAAGGAGAAGAAGCTCGGCATCAAGGCGTCCTCCACGTGCGTCCTCAACTTCGACGACGTCGAGCTGCCCAAGGATGCTCTGCTCGGCGAAGAGGGCCAGGGCTACAAGTACGCCATCGGCATCCTCAACGAGGGCCGCATCGGCATCGCCGCCCAGATGACCGGCCTCGCCCTCGGCGCATGGGAGAACGCTGCCCGCTACGTGTGGAACGACCGCAAGCAGTTCGGCACCCTCGTCGGCGAGTTCCAGGGCATGCAGCACCAGCTCGCCCAGGCTTACACCGAGATCGTTGCCGCCCGCGCCCTGGTCTACAACGCCGCGCGCAAAAAGGAGGCTGGCGAAGACTTTGTCCGCGACGCCGCCATGGCGAAACTGTTCGCCTCCCAGGTCGCGGGCCGGGTCAGTGGCCAGGCGGTCGAATGGATGGGTGGCATGGGTTTCGTGCGCGAGGGCTTGGCGGAGAAGTTCTTCCGCGACAGCAAGATCGGCGCCATCTACGAGGGCACGTCGAACATCCAGCTCACGACGATCGCGAAGCTGTTGCAGCGCGAGTACACTGCATAAGGCGGAAGAGATGGCGGAGTATTTAGTGGAGGGGTATATTGGGCGGATTCGTGTATGTAGCGCCGAGTCGTGCTCGAATGTGCATAAAGTACCTATAGACCAAATGGATCATGTATCATGCAACCTACCTACCTCAGGTACCTTATTCAGGGAGAGGAGGCTTTGATTGATAGCTCCTCCAAGTCTCTCGATCGAAATGGAGAATCCATACAGTCTGAGATACAATCAATATATTCCCCATGTAAGCGGCGACATTGCCGAGACATTCGTGAGCGCCTGCATGAAAGTGCGCATTGAATACAAGGGCAACAAACGCTTGATGTTCTTTGAACGGCGTCGAAACAGGACTTGACAAGACGTGTTTGCCTGAGGCGCCAAACGACGCCACTCCCATGCCATGAGACTTGACGTTCTTCAATCCCATTGACGTCTCGATGATATGAAAATACTAACAAGTCTCTGACCATAATGCTGCTGCTTCATCGTACTGCGCTCCGTCGGCGTATGCCTATCTATACGGGCACCATAATCTCTGCCTCGAGGCATTTCCACCGCACCTCATTCCACCTTGAACAACAACCCTCCCACCCTACGCAAAAAGCCGAAGCCGAGCAAAAGACCGCTGAGACGCAAGACCCGCGTCTCGGCCGTGTGCTCTCCAACGACTTCGCGGATCTGCGTGAGAACTACCAGACTCCCACGCACCCCATCATCCTTGCCCACGGCCTGCTGGGCTTCGACGAGTTGCATCTCGCCGGCCGCTTCCTGCCCGGCATCCAGTACTGGTACGGCATTCGGCAGGCGTTGGCGGCCAAGGGCGTCGAGGTCATCACCGCCGAGGTCACGCCCAGCGGATCTATCGAGGCGCGCGCGCAGATGCTGGCGGAGGTCATTGAGCGGAAGGCGAAGGGGAGGGCGGTGAATATTATTGCGCATAGTATGGTAAGTTGATTCACGTCGGTTTGATTCGGTGCTAGATTCTGACTCTTTGCGTTGTGTAGGGGTACGTCCGTTGTGATATCGAAAGAAATCTGATTATACTGTTCTAACGCGTAATATCGAACAGAGGCCTGGACTCACGATATATGCTTTCCCGTCTGAAGCCACCTAACGTGCAAGTCCTGTCGTTGACGACCGTCGCCTCTCCCCATCGTGGAAGCGCATTCGCCGATTATCTCCTCAACCAGATCGGCCTCACCAACGTTCCCAAGATCTACAAGTTACTGAATTACTTCGGCATCGAGACCGGCGCCTTCCAACAACTGACGCAGGAGTACATGCAGAAAGACTTCAACCCGCGCACGCCGGACCGGGAGGGCGTGCGGTATTATTCTTACGGCGCGACGCTGGAACCGCGCATCACGTCGGTCTTTCGCAAAAGCCATGGTGTCATTGCGGAGGCCGAGGGCCCGAATGATGGCCTGGTCAGCGTGGCGAGTTGTCAGTGGGGCACGTATAAAGGCACGCTGGAGAATGTGAGCCACCTGGATCTCATCAATTGGACTAATCGGATACGTTGGTAAGTCTCACGATTTTGTATCTGTCGTAGGCGGTTTTCAAAGTCACTGACATTCCGGTCACAGGTATTTCTGGGAGCTGACGGGACATAAACGAAAGTAAGTCTACTGTTCCGTGAACTCCATGTAGCATGGCCTTGACTGATCACTTGCGTGGCAACAGTTTTAATGCTATCGCGTTCTACCTTGACATTGCTGGTACGTCTCAGGTCTACGTGATCATTTCCCGGCTTGAGAAGCGACTGACTTGGTTGTGTAGATATGCTGGCTAAAGAAGGACTGTAACACTAATCATATGCGACACTTCTCACGAGTCATGCTTGTAGGATTAGCTTGTACAGTGCATAGATGATCATGGCGCTCTACGCATCAATGTGGAAACAACCAAACGCATCCGTCGGGATCTTTGTACTAATGTTCACGCAAGTAAAACGACATAGATTAAGTTACATGTGATCAATAATCTTGCATGTGAAAGCGTGCTTGAAGCCACTAGCTCCATGAACGCTAGGGAGGGATGTTCCGCCGAGCCTCAATGGGACGCAGTCCAACCGAGATGTTACACGTCTCGTTCGTGACGGTTTGAAACACGATTGTCCCCATCCACATACATCTTCACCTGGACAATATGCCTCCATCAGGTCGGTCGCGAGTCACCTGGGATTTTGTTTCGCATACTAACATAAAAATGTAGGAGAAGCGACCGTAAACACGCCTCTCGCGCCCAGCGTCGAGAAAGCATACTACCGCAAATGTATCGAGCTCAAGCGACGCCTGAACGAGGTCGAGGACGCCAATGACCAAGCCAAGATCAAGCGCGTGCGGCTCGACCGCGCGATCATGAAGCTGCGACTGGAGCGCGCATTCCTGCTGGAGCAACTAAGCAAGAGGATGGACCCGAACGTGGACGGAAGCGAGGGCAGCGGAGATGATGGCATGGCGACTCCTCCGCCCGACCGGCCTCATCGCGACAAGCGGAAACGTCCATCGGCGAACGCCAACGCCGGCCCCTCGTCGTCACAACCCCCGCAAGGCTACCCGGGCGATTATCCTGAGCAGTCCACCCCAGGCCAAACGCCGCACCCTGGCATGTCTGGCGCAACGACGAACCCGCCGCTGGTTGCGGTCGGACCTAATGGTCCTCTGGTCCCTGCAAACGCCGTGCAAGACGGGCAGTATGTCTTCGTCCCGCCAGAGCATCTTGCGGCGATGGAACAGCAGCGCAAAGCGCATGGTGCCCCAGGACCCGCACAGTCAATACCTCCGTCGCAGCCATCACATCAGCTGAGCCCATATGGAACGCCCATGGGACAGCCAGGTGCTGTGCCGATATCACATGCAGGGGATGATCGCGGCGCGGCACCGACGAATGGCGACAGACACATCTTACCGTTGTCGCATGAGGAGAGACCGCAGCCTGGTAATGCAGGGTTCACCGCTGTGAATCAGTGAGGCGCCAGGTTTCCCAGGATATCACTTTCACGCAAGTCAAAGTCTTGTTGGTGATCAAGCTTCAGCCCTCTCGTACGTTTACGATGCACATGAAGGGATTCGAGAGGGAAGGCTGGACATTTGATCGAACCAGATATCTCTTACTCGCGGCTATACTTTATGAGCAATCAGCAGGGTAGGCGCAACAACATCATCTGGAGCATCTCCTGGAAGGGTGCAAGTCGCGGAGGATTGCGCAATATCGATCGAGGCGTCCGCGGCTACAGCTTCACTCACTGATTCCGAATATATCTTTCCGCCACGGAACTCCAGGCTTTGGACTACTGCGGAATCGCAGATGTGAGCATTTACGCGAGAGCTATAGGACGATGCATGGAAAGATGCGGAGCCTTAGTGCTAGGGTTGTCTTCAGGGAAATGTTCTCAATAGCTGAGCTCGAGATCACGACCGATCAGGGTCAGCGTCTGAAGGGGGGAATACATGACATAGGATACCTTTGTGGAATCATGGAGCATTACAAAAGTGACCATGCCTTTCTTCTCTACACCCGTATTGTGATTGTACAGGTGAATGGCCGTTTTAAGGCCGATGGAAGCCTATGTGTAAGGCATTCGAATTCGTGGCTGCTATATCCAAAAGCTGAACCACTTTTATGAGAATCAACCCCTGACTGTATTTACAAGCGGCAATTCTTCGGGGACTTCTAGAACTTCAGCTGCCAACCCCCGAACACGACCGAAACGGCAAGAGATCACGCGACACTGTGCTCCACCACATTTCCCGAACCTTATCGAATGTTCGAAATCCGCCATGCCGGCGTCAAAGGTCTCGGGATTTTCGCGACCAAGTCCATCGTTCCTGGCACGCGCATCCTAGCGGAGCGACCACTCCTCGCAGTGCGTTCGGAACGCGATGTGTTCGCCGCCGCAAGGAAACTGCGCGACAGCGACCTCGCCCGGCTGATGAGCTTGTCGGTCAACCCGGCGAAGCGCTCAATGGTTCTCAATGGCATGGAAGCGATCTGGCATGCTGTGGCTTCTGATAAGAATGCTACGCCAGGAGGCAGTGAGGCATCCGCCACCAACACGAAGTCATTCTGGAGAAGTTTGCTGGACTACCCAGCGATCCTGAACGTGTTCCGGAACAACAACTTCGAGATCTCGGCAGAGCGGCAAGCAGTGTTCGGCGACATCTGTCGCCTGAATCACGCGTGTATTCCAAATTCGCAGGGAAACTTCAACAACGCACTGGGCCGCTTCACGGTCCACGCCGTCAAGCCGATCGCGGAGGGAGAGGAAATCACCATCAACTATTTACCGGAGCACGGCGCGTTGAAGGAGCATCGACAGGGCCGGTTGTTGCACAGTTACGGCTTTCTCTGCGATTGTCCGGCGTGCGACACGACGCGCCAACGCGGAAGGGATGGAGAGGAGAAGCGGTTCCTGTTTCAAGCGAAGCTACATGCTTTTGCGGAGGCGGCGGAGGAACGTGGGATGCCGGATCCGGAGACCGAATTGCAGGTGACGTTGGAATCGATTGCGTTGTTCGAGGACCAAGGGTTGGCTGGCAGGGAGATTGCGACGAGATGTTATGCTGCGGCGGAGCTGGCGGCTAAGCTGGGAAGGGGCGATGAAGTGCGGCAGTACGCTGAAAAAGGTTTGAGAATCGACAGAGAGTGCTTGGGGACGGATAGTGAACTGTTTCATGAGAGCACGGCAAGATGCAGACGCTTGTTGGCATAGCTCCGACTTGGAAGTCTGACTCGCGGGTGTTCTAACGCACTGACTTTAGCACTTCAATCTTCAAGTACGAGCTCAATTTGTTTTATTCGCTTTCTCGCTGCCTCTGGTAGAGCGGCCAGTAGTTCATGTGCCTGGACTTAGAGCACAATGCTTCTTCAGAGGAAGTTTCGTCGATCCAGGTATATATCTACCGTCATGTTTGGGCCAAGTATATCGCATAGTCGTCTCTTTTACTGATAGTACCTAGTGACGAATTCCGCCGATCGATCAAGTTGACAAGTTGTAGGACATCCTGGTCTGCGCGGATGCGGTATGCAGGGCCGGCCCCACCCAGTTGCGAAGTCTGCGTACAGCTGGGACGTGTATCTGAAGCTGTGCAACTATACGAGCATCTACCTTGAGTTGCGTCCTAGTGCCTTCAGACATGGCCAGCATGCTAATCATACTCGGAGTCGATGCCAAGCAGTGTTTCACGGGGCTCTATTACATTCAATGGAAACGAGCAGCTTGCAATACTCGGCGAACTCAAGCAGAATGGTACTTGCTCGCGTCGTATCTCAGCCTGACTCTTGAACAAGGGTGTGGTGGCATGGAGAACAGCGCATGACCGGGGCACAGCGGCATAGAGTATGGCACTCTTGCATCTTGGCGCCAAAGTCACTGGTCAAGTATGTTCTCAACGCAGGGATCTTTTCATGAGCCTTAGTCGAGCATACTCGATTGGCCATCAAACACTACATCAACATGGAACGATACCATGACTTGAGGCAGCAAGCCATGGAAAATGCTGCGTTACTGTGGAGCTTTCGAGAGATCCTCGAGGCACCTAAAGACACTCAGCCTGGTCCAAGTGATCCCAGATGGCAACTCGATGAAATCAGAGAAAAGCAACTGGCAGACCACTTCGCGTTCATCGCCTCGCCGTCGAACGATCCGACCAAAATTCTCGCTGTATGTGTCGAAGAGCATGTTGATGGCAGTGGAATCATTATTCGTGTTGCAAGAAACTCTGGCAGTACATCAGTGGTTGTCCAGAACCTCCGACGAATTGCAGATGTCATGATACGTGCCAATCGCCGAGGTCGTACTTGCCCATGGTCCACGTGAATGCGATACTAACAGCCAAGCAGAAATTTCCCGAGATGAAGCGGAACAATTCATCCTCGACGCGATCATCAACGCGTGTGCGAATCGTATCCTCTCACGACTCAGATCGAGACATGCACGCAAGTCGAATAGTTGGCCACAGAGACCTGTATTTGCACCACTCTTGCAGAAAACGATAGCCTCCGCAGGAGTAGGCACCGAAGCTGCGAAAAGGCTGAGGAACCAGAGTGAAGAGCTCTGCAAGATCTTTCACAAGATCGAGGCGCAGAGTGACGAGGTAGGCCGGCGGGTGCTCCTGTTGCAGATCCTTGTACTGGCTCATCAATTCGAGGTCGAGGCACTAATCTCAACACTTACCAAACATCAAAAGCTCGAACCTTCCACAAGGACGTACCTTCCCACAGCCATCGGCAAACTCTCCCGCTACATTGTTGTGGCAAAGGACTTGGTCGCTGCGGCCAGGGAAACTGGAATATCTGTTTTGAACAGTATTCGCATAGCAGCAATTCCTGCACAATTTAGCCAGGTGAAGCCTCCTAGAATCGAGCTACGAGACTTTAACAATACAATTGAGCGAGTCCTTGAACAGCAGTCTGGATCAAGCCTGCCAGCCAACTCGGCGCATAAATATGAGGACGTCTTGAGAGCCGGAATGGTGGGGAGAGTACATGCCGAGATCCAAATCCTTCTATTCTATCAAATGAATCCTTCACAACTACCTCCCAGGTATCTATGCGCCAGCAAAAGCGCATGCTTCTTGTGTGCGTTGTTTTGTGAAGTTCACGGGAAATTCAAGGTTCCTCGGACACATGGCAGGATATACGAGAAATGGACGTTACCTGCGGCGTACCAAGCACCGTTAGCATACTTCATGGCAATCAATCCTGTCGTGGAAACATTCAACAAGGCGCTCGAGACCTATATTACAACAATTGCCAAGTCGCCCAGAAATACCAGTGGTCCTCCGAACGAGAGTGTAGTCGAATTGTACAGAAAGCTCTGGAGGTCGAGCTCCACTCTTCCGATGGACGATGTTGCTCCGACTAGGCCACCTTCTTCGCTTGAGACACCCCTTGCACTGGAGATCTTGGTCGACGAACGCTTGTCAGGCATAGGAGAGCACGCAATTGGGTCCGGCTCAAGCAATGACTCATCGTCAGATGGAAACACTATCGTTGCAAGTGGTATAATCTCGGCGAAAGCGAGCTCTGCAGATTCTGTCGAGGCCATCACCCCTATAAAGATACCTGAACAGACGGGAATCACAATCACTGGGGACCATGAAGTCTGTGTTGTCGAGAAAGGAACACATTTCTATTTCTCAGTGTTACCTGAAGGTAATAACCGGAACTCTATTAATTCGTTCCATGTTCGAACAGTTCCAACCGAACTTTGCACCGAGGGATCCAGCAAGCAGGCCCGTCAATACAGCTTTGACCTGAATTCAGCACCCATTGACCACGACATCACCTTGCCAGTTGGTCCGCTGAGTGACACTAGGACTCTGAGTCTCACAATAGGGCAAGAGACTGTCAGCTTTTTGTTCGCTCTGCCCGAGTCCCAGGGAGCAAGGAGAGAAAGGCACGACAGTCTTTTCGCAGAGCTCAACCCTTCTGTGACAGAAATGAAGCAATGAGAAAAGATTAGGGTGGTTTCTACTCTCGGAGACAGGTGCTTTTCTAGATTGGTTTATGGTGTAGTACACGCTTGGCAATGAGATGTGGTTGAGACAGTACAGGTGTGTCAGTATCAGCCACGTTACACGACCCCTGTATGGCTAAGGTTTTTCCACTACCTAACGTTTGAAGCCGCATGTGCCTACTGTCCTCGTGAATATCTAGAATGTCGTTGGTTATACAGATTGACCATGGCGCTATTGTCAAGAAAAACTCATGACCATTCCACCATCCTACATGTAGGCGACAAACGTGTTCCATCAGATGTGTAGCACACGTGAATGGGAAGCAATAGTAGGGTACGAGTGGGAGCATGGTTGATGGAAACCGGCACAAATTTATGACCCCGGATTTCAGATGCTAGCGCGCATCGGCCAGAATTTCTTTAAAGGTCGATTGAGCTTCACAACGACATTACGAGTTCGATATCTCTGACCACACATCGTCCTGCGCAATGGTACCGATGCCTTCCTCGAGCAAGGTCGCTTCCAGCGTCAACGAATTCACCGTCCTCCCGGTCTCTCTACCACCGGTACCTTCATTCCCGCGGAAGACTACACACTACCTATACATGCGGGCCAACGCCCCCAGAGTGCCGACCGAAGACACACCGCGCGAGGTCTTCCTGGTCAACGTGCCGATCGATGCGACTGAGATTCACATCCGAAGTTTGTTCGCGGACCAGCTGGGCGGTGGAAGAGTAGAGAGCGTCGCCTTCGAAGGCGCAAGAGTGGGCAATGGTATAACAGCGCCGGTAGCACCAGCGAAGGGCAAGAAGCGAAAACGCGGTGAAGGCGAGGGAGCAGAGCTGGAGTCTGGCGAGGTAGCTCATCCGGTGGGTCTATTGCCGGAAACCTGGGATCGGGAACTGCACCATAGCGGAAGTACTGCGATCGCAATGTTTGTCGACAAAGCCAGCGCCGACCTGGCGCTCAAGCAAGCTCGGCGCGCCGTCAAGACCGGACATGAAGTGGTCTGGGGTCGTGGAGTGGAGGACAAGCTCCCGCCGCTGGGCTCCGCGCGATACCTCGCCCACCACAAACTCCGCTACCCCGACGCTGCAACGCTGCAGTCCAGCATCGACGAGTACATGACCGCCTTCGCCGCGCAGGAGCAAGCACACGCACAACTACTGGCGAAACAGCGCGCCGAGCCCGACGAGGACGGCTTCATCACGGTGACACGCGGCGGGAGAAACGGGCCAGCACGCGAGGAGGCGACCAAGCTGAAAGCAGAGGAGCTCAAGAAGCGCGAGCAGAGCAGGATCATGAGCGACTTCTACCGATTTCAGAACCGCGAGCGGAAGAAGGAGGAGGCGCAAAGCTTGGTGCGCGGCTTCGAGGAGGATCTGCGCAAGGTGGAGGAGATGCGTCGGCGACGTGGCAAGGTGCGACCGGAGACTTGATGGGGGATACTGGCTATGCTGTGGATATGCTCGATGTGCGAATATGGCACCTTGCAGCGTGTAGGACCCATATTCTGGACAGAGATGTGCGCTTTGCAAGGGATCTGCCCGATCATGGACATGTCGCATGATTCTTCATCACAGAGAAGACCATATGCCCAACAACCTCAGGCTTTGAGTCTAGGAACACTTCGACCCCTGTACACTCACTGCGCAGTCCCGCCAGCGACAGCGAACACAGTGTCTGTGTTGTCGCAGACTCGATCGGCGTCCTCACCACCAGCATCCACAGGAGGGCGTCAACGCCTGCACATGCATACTGGTCTGCATCTCACGAGCAAATACTCAGCACCCAATCACTGAGTATCATATCCGAGACCAGCTCGACCGAGTGCATTATACGCATCCATCCATACCCAACGATCCGCCCGCTCGCACGATCATTTCGACGATGAACGCTCCCCACCGTCGATCTCAAATCATATCAAGGCATACTCTTGCTGATCCAGACGACGCCCACGATCGTATCGTTCTGTCCTCTCCTTCCGATCGTCAAGCAAAACGCATCATGCCAATGTAAGGTATCCCAAGATTCCGCCAAGCCTCGCAAGCGCCACCCCGTTGGGGCTAGAATGGAAAGACACTTCCCACGTGGCCACGAGAAAGGAATTCCACCGCAAGCCACCAAAGCCTACCTTACAAATTGACATGGTTGTGTGTGACATGGGGGCGGACCTGCGAATGCGAACCCGAAACGGGCCATGCACACCTCAGCGTTGCATTGTGCAACGGCTGCTCGCTCGCCCGCCCCGGGACAGGAAAAAGTCAAAGAAAATCAAGTTTTCGAGAGGGTCGGGTTGTGCAAAATGAGCATGGGTAGGATACCTAGCTCTATGCCTTGCAGTAGGTTTCGGCCGGGGACCGCTTCCGGATCTGCCATGCGATGAGATGAATGTATGTATGTATTCTCTAGGTCTATATTCATGGAGCTGATCGAATACACGTCTGTGTGTATTTGTAAAGATCACATGGCACGGGTTTTTGTGCATGTGGCGAAAAAAAAGGACAGAAAGCCAAATCAAGTCTGGTCGGCGAGCAACACTGTTTCAGACTGTACCAGAGCCATGGATGGCGCAATTGGTTCCATGGGTTGATTAGGCGGCCTTGCGCTTGCGCTGCTGCTGCTGCTTCATCGCGTACTGGTCCGCTTTGTACTGGAAGATGGAGCCGTCGAATAGACGGCGGACCTCGTCCTTGCGTATGACGCCATCGTCTGGCCAGAGGAGGAGGTAAGTCGCAATCCCTGTGGAGATGAAATGTTCGTCAGTAATCAGCATTGTAAGCGGTCTGGGAGGATGGTGAACTAGTCGCTATCTCGCAGGGCCAGACGTACACTCCAGCGCAGTCGCTGACCATCCCCACACATCCATCGCCATTCTCTGGCCCTTGTGCATGCGGAGGAGATCCGACACGTCCAGGCCGCCCTTGCCGCCGCGATCGTACTTGGCGAAGACATCCTCGAAGCTCTGGGGCCGGAAGCGGCCTTCGGCGTCGTAGGTCATGCTGCTGCTGCCGTGCTTGTTCTTGTGCATGTTGGCGATCCACAGGCGGAAGAAGGGGTCAGGCAGCCAGCTGGGCGCGGAGGCGTAGCTCAGGCCGAAGTGGATGACGGCCATGGCGAACAACGCCAGCAGCGGGTTCCATCCCCACGCGCGCGTGGCATGGTAGGTGTCGAGCGGCCAGATGATGCCGTCGCCGTCGCGGTCGAAGTAGGCGCAGTGCTGCTGCAGGACGGTCTGGTGCTGGTGCGTCTTCGCCCAGTCGCCTTCGGTCGTGCCGTCGGGTGCCTCGTTGCTGGCGGCGACACTCACGCGTGCGGTGCCTGGGTCCTGCAGACGGTCGCCGGTCCGTGGATAGTAAGGAAGGCGCTCGATGGTCACGGGGACCGCGTCCAGCGCGAGACTGTACGGCTTCTCGGCTGGGTAACTGTTGATATCTTCGCCATACTGCTTGGCAACCAACTTCGCGTGCGGATGCCGATTCAGATCAGTGGAGACGTTCTTGTCGGGCAAGCCTTGCGTGACCAGCTGTATCGTGGTCGACATGGCGGCCTTACGGTGATCGACAAGCGTGCTGTGGTGGCTGATGAAGATCAAGCTCGGCGTGGCAGCAGATGGCTTGGAAAGGGTATCATTTGCTGAGGTTGCGCGTTTTCATGTAGATCGATCGGCTCTGGCGGAATCGGCAGTGACGTTATTATGATTGCCTACCTGACCGTCGTGGATCTACAGATAGCCACATCATCGGCTCAAGCAGCAGCATCGACATGGCAGCACTTGCGCTGTGCTATCGGTGCAGTATCAAACATGAGTGAACAGGATGACGACATCATACCATCGAGGTTCTCGGCGTAAGCGCCGGAAAAGAGCCAAGGCCGCCGCGGTGTTAAACTGTATATCTCCAGACATGGATTGCGTGATGCATGCAAATCTCTGAAGGAGTCGTATGCGGACTCGTGGACGAAAATTGAATGTAACAGATCCAGGCACCGCGCATGACCATCGGCGGCTTGCAACCCGCAACAGGCTGTACGCCCTGGGTGTACCTCGATGCATCATGCAGAAGACGAGACCTGGACAACGAAGACGATGGCAATTAGTCAGCGAGCCACCCTATCGTACTTTAAATGAGATGGCTCGGAAGGCTATTTGGACCATGCGCGGGCCACTCTAGTCATGAGATCCAGACCAGGTCTCTCCGCTGTCCGCCGTTGTCGCTACCAGTGTTCCGGTTCATAGGTCGGCTGGCGGCGTTACACAGTAGCACAAAGAAGAATGGCAGGACTCTCTGGACGGGACGGCGCCCGGATTGTCTTGGCCTTTGGGGAGATGTTGCAGACGGGGCTTGAACGAGAATACTGAGATATAGCTGGCTTCACACGTGTGGGCCGTAGCCCCCCCAATCAGATCATCTTCAGACAGGTTTTCAGAGCACTTGGTGATAGTTCTTCCGTCCATGTGGGCGACGCAGCGACGCTAGGCCAATGCCGCCCCCATGGCGTGTCCAACGCGCCATGACGAGTCAAGAACAAGGGGAGCCGCACTACGGCATTATTCAAGCCGGTCATGCCCACCAGTCAAGGACGATGTGAGTGGGTGGAGATGGATGGCTGGCGGTCGTTCATGGGGATTCGGAAACCCTTCCCGTCCGCACTCCGCATCAGTCGCCTGCGTTGTTTCATCGTGTACAGGGGAGCTCGGCCAGGAACTTGGACCGGACGCCCTGGAGGTACCGGGTACTGGAGTCGAGCACACCTACGGTCAGGTACGGATCCGGCTGAAGTGGAAGAAGAAGCACGTTAGGGCGTGAACACCTGAACCATGTCGGAGGGGAAAGATGCCGGAAGTGGCCACCCGAGGGCTGAGTTGGACAGATGGAACGTTTTGCGCCAGGGTTGACCTGCAGGAGATCGAGCGCTGTTCGGTGTGCCGGCTATCGTGTGTGTTTGTGGCGAAGCGAGGCTCCTAGGCTGGTCTACCACCAGGCCATCGCATTGTAATTTTCGTGGACGTTGAAGTTAGTTTACTATGGGGTTAGGTGGAGTGCATGAGCACGAGTCGAGTCAAGTCGAGTCGATACATACAGACATGTATATACGTACAGCATGCACACGAAGCGTTCGTGCCTGAACGGTCATGAAGCGTCTGTCCCTTACCCGAGTGACACCGTAGAATCTGATCCGGCTGCTTATTCAGCCCCACAATTGCCGGACCTCACAGCCAAGGCAGACGACTCCAGTCCCGCCATCCGCTGCGTCTTTCAATCCTCCACCACCAACACCCCCCCGAGCCTGGTGTCCTCCGCCCTCCTCCCCTTCTTCTTTGTCGTCCACCGCCTGGAGGATGAAACGAGCCCACGTCAAAGGCCGGAATGGCTGTGTGCAGTGCAAGCAGCGCCGCGTCCGCTGCGACGAGGCCAAACCTGAATGGCATGTCTCCGCGTGCATCTCCAACCCCCGCGACACCCCCGCTACATTTCTCCGAACTTTACTGACTGCCAGCTCCTATAGTTTCAACTGCAAACGCCTGCATCAGCGTGGTCGGGGTGCAGCTTGTAGCTTTCAGACGCAGCCGATCGACAGTTCGCCACAGGAGCGTCGGGGCTCCGACACCTCGCTCCTCGATGAGATCATCCCCGTCCTGAACATGTGTCCCGACGTCGCCAACACCGACTGGTTTTACATCAGCCATGTCGAGCGCGATGCCGCGACCGTGCAGACTTGCGAGCAGTATCGTGCGCTGCTGGGTTTTGGCGCTGGAGCTGTGCCTAGGTGGGTCGACCCCCCATGCCTGTATTTTGAAAATGCATGACTGCGATCACCGGACTAATGCGTGATGAAACGTGATAGAATCCTGGAGCTGGCTCGTGAACATGCATGTGTGTTTTACAGCGTTTGCGGGATTGGGAGTCTACACATGTCCCTGCTCACCAGATCATCGACTGCTGTTTCGAAGGCGCACGAGTATCGCAGTCTGTCTTTGCGAAGTCTGATCACCCTCATCAACGAGGATTCATCAGGCAAAAACTTAGAAGCAGCGCTTGCTGCTTCTCTGCTATTGTCTTGGTCCGCTCCCGAAAAGTGAGTGATTTTTGCAATTCTCTAGTCTGCGGACGCCCATTTCTAACTCGGCATAGACACGAATTCTCGGCAACCATGCAAGGCGTCTTGACCGTAGGTTACACATCTCTATGACCGCTCTCGTCTATCACTACTGACATGACCAGATCTTGATTCAAATGGTCAAAGTCGGCCACAAGTCGCCGCTAGCCAGTTGCTTTGACTCACATACCGCCGTCTTGAGCGATCCCGAACTAACGACTGCCGTCCTTATTCCTGACGAGGTCAAGAAGGACTTACTGAAGACCGCAATCGCATCACTAAAATCTTTTGCGAAACTGGCCAAACATAAGGACGACGAGGAAATGCTCGGGGCCGTGAAGCATTTACAATGTGTGTTACGAAATGCGGAAGGTCTGACCAACAGCGTTTCGCTCAACGAGCTGTTCGAGACCTTGTTCCCGTTACGGATGTGGTTGATGGTGATACCGCGAGGAGTGTTCCGCTTATTAAATCCAGATCCTCTGATTTTGATTGTAAGTACATTTTGTCCACGATTTTGGAACAGCACACTGACTTTGGCCAAGTTCCTTGCACATTACGAGATGGTTCGCTTGGTCTCGGAGGTGGCAATGCCCGCCATCCATGTGCCCTTCAATCACGAGTCCCGCGCACGCTGCATACAAAACATCGCGAACGAGCTTTCCGCATTTGGGGACTCGGCCTTCACCAACGACGATGACTACCGCCAGCTATGTACCAAATCCATCAGAGGCCCATTGAACTGTGCGAACCAATATCTGGACCTACGGAATCTCAATGCGAAAGGCCTTCCTGGAATCGGCTTGTTACCTGCCTCCCAGGACTACGATCAAGACTATGCTATGACGGTGGACAGCATGGATGACGGCGACTAAAGTCGGACGCATCGGGTGGAGATGTACAAACGCATAATGAAATGTGCGACAGCACAAGATGTGAGCAAAAAGCCTGCCACAGTGTATGTGCCGAGGTTAAAGATGTGAAGTTCCCTTTGCCGGGCTTGCATCCAACCTCGGGTAGGACGTTTGGTGGAAGGCGTCCGGATCCTACTTCCAAGCATTTGCATCCATTCGCAAGGCTTGATATGGAGGGGCTTGCTCCGAGATTCCTCTCTCATCAGGGCCACTGAGGGATATGAGGCACAATCGCGACAGCTCAGAAGTGCTTCAGCCGTCCCGGAACGACCTGCCACCCGTCCGCCCACTATCCCCACGAGAGGATCGCATGGCTACGCCAAGCGGGATAGCGCCGAAAGGGTACATGTGTGTTGTCCACGTACAGCACTTGGCAGGACAGGGAAAAGGGCAACACTCGACCACAAGCCCGAGGGAGAAAAGAGCGCTGTACAACAGAGACTCATCAGTGGCATGCCAGGACAGTCACTCTGCGCTGCCACACCCGCACGCGCGCGCACCATATCATGACATCTTCGTGTATGTATAGTAAGCGGACTTCGCGACAAGAGAGGCCATGCCTTACCTCGCCTAGTCTTTGGTGTGTCCATGCAGCATACCTGCCATGTTTTTATGTACCAACATCGCCATTATGGTATCTACATAATGATCATTTTGCTATGCAACCTTTCGTCCGTGCTTCTGTCCGTCCATGGTCATAGACATTGGTATCGAGTGAATATACGTCACAAGCACCCATGCCCCATTCTAACATTCCCGACCCGGTTTAGATTTTCTTCCCCTCCCCATACCCCATTCAAGAAAAGATGTCCGCCCAATATCGCTCCCCGCGCAACCCGCTGAACCACGCCTTGGCCTCGTCCTCCTCGCACCCGGTGTATTCGCGGTAGACGCGCAACGCCGTCTCCATGATGGCGGTCCCCACGACGCCGGCGCCGCAGATGTACATGCGGGCGTCGGCCTTGAAGAGCTCGACGAGCTCGGCGCGGTCGTGCCAGACGCGGTGCTGGACGAACTTGCAGCCCTCGCTCGCCTCGGGGGCGAAGGTGTAGGCGCGGCGGACGTCGACGGCGCCGAGGCGGTCCCAGGCGTCGAACTCGGCGCGGTACATGTCGTCCTCGTCCGGGCCGTTGCAGCCGTAGAAGAGGATGGCGGGGCCGAGGGCGGCGCCGCGCGCGAGCTTGGTGGCGCGCTCTTGCACGAAGGCGCGGAAGGGCGCGAGCCCGGTCCCGGCGCAGGCCATCATGATGGGCGCGGCGTTGTCGGCCGGCAGCCGGAAGCCGGCGTGGCTGGGCCGCAGCGAGATCTGCACGTGGTCGCGCGGTTGGACTTGGGCGAGGTAGTTAGAGGCGACGCCGAGGAAGCGCTGGCCGCCGGCGGAATGGGCGGGCGCGTCGAGGACGGAGAAGGTGAGGGAGGCGGTGGTGGGGTCGTGGAGCGGGGAGGAGGAGATGCTGTATTGGCGAGTCCGCATGGTGGGGACGGCTTCGAGGAATTGGCCGAGCGTGTAGTTGGCGGACGGGTAGCGCTCGAGGAGCTGCAGGAGACTGACGTTCTTGGCTTGGACGAGCTCTTTGTATGCCGGTCCGCTGAGTTCTTCAAGCTCCTGGCGGGATTGGTCGTCGGACACGACCTTGCCGAGCTCGATGATCTGCTTCACGGTGGCAGGTTGGCCCAGCTCGATATACGACGAGAAGACGTCGAAGGCTGAAATTGGTCGACCGGTGGGGATGGAGGTTTGAGACTTCTCCTTGATGGTCAGGGTAGCGTCCCATGTCAGCTCAAAGCGAGCCATGGCGCGACGGACGGACTGTGTAGGGTTGATGGGAAGGACGGCGAGATAGTCGCCGGCTTTGTATTCCATGCCAGTCGGCAGCTTGAGTTGCAAATGGCGCTTTGCGGCTTTTCCGGACGCAGTCAGTAGCCTAGATTCCACGACCAAAGCTGTCTGTACATCCTGGCGCAACGTGGTTGTCCGAGAGTCCTTTTCGATCTTGACGCTAAAACCAGGACCTCCTGTTGATGTGACTTCCGCGCCAGCTCCAAAAGTCTTCTCGATCGAAGGCCACAGCTGACCATCAACCCAGTCGTCAAACACGTTGAAGATCTCACCATCGGCCACATCCACTATTCCTCGGTCGGTGAGACGAGTCGCGCCCTTGGCGGAGAGGTTGTAATCCACCAGCTTTGGAATCTGTTGATATGTTGATACCCAATCACGATTTCCGACACCGAACACGGCATATTTGGCGTGTGTCAGACTTGACGTTGGCGCCGTCTTCAGCCATGACACAAACTGTGTTGCATTGTCAGGAGCTTCGCCCTCGTAACTTGCTGTGATGACGACCGTCGGACCCGATGCGGATAATTTGTCCGTCGCCTTATCCAATATATCTACTTTCGCGTTATAGCCACGGGCTTGTGCGGTGGAAGCCAGGTTATTGGCCAGAGTCTCGCAAGTTCCTGTGTTGCTGCCGTAGAAAATTTGTACCGTAGGTCCCTTCGTGCTGCCGTCAGTAAAAGAGTCTCGTTGCTTGCGTCCGTTCGTGCTTGCACCTTCGGGTGCATAGCCCGATTCTGCGCTTGACACTTGTCCAAGATTCTCCAGCAAGGTCGCGTTCCGCATCGTGGCACGCATCTTGAAGTTCAGCGGCTTGATTGTGAGCGTTTGCTTAATCTTGAGCATATATGACGGGTCGGAAGCTTTGAAGTCGAAGATTTGCAGCAAGAGAGCAAAGGTAAGCAGAGCTTCTTGCCATGCGAACGGTCGCCCGATACAGCCACGGACTCCGTTACCGAAAGGCTTCCACGAGTTTGGTGGCAACTTGGAGAATGGCTCGTCCAGCATACGTTCAGGCTTGAACTCTTTGGCGTCCGGTCCATATACAGCAGGATCAGTGTGAACTTTGGTGAGGATGAAGACTATGGCCTGGCCCTGCTTCACTGCGTACTTCCCACCGATCACATCATCCTCTTTTGCGCAAACTCCAAAAGCTGGTGCCGTCGGATGCAACCTCAGTGTCTCCCTCAAACAGGCCGATAGATAAGGTAGCTGGGACATGTGGTCAACTGTGACCGGGCCAGTTCCTATCACCCTGTCCACTTCGTCGCGAGCTTTTTGATAGACATCCGGATATGCGCACAATTGGTAGAACAAGAATGAAAGCAGTCCAGAGGTGGTTTCGTGTCCTGCAATACGTCAGTTCGCGTTTTCGCTAAGCTAAGCAACGTCACCAACAACATACCAGCCACTAGAAATGTGATCATGTTGTCTACAATGGAATCATCGGTCAGACCGACACCTAGTTTGGGATCTCTGTTGTTCAACATGGCGTTCAAGAGGTCTTTCTTATCTGTGGGAGCATTTCGACGTTTCTGTACAAGCTCGAGAGACACTTTTTTCAGGTACTCGGTCTTGCTGTCAAAGTCATGTTTCTGAGATCGCAAGACGAAGTCCGCGATATCAGGTCTTCGAGAGCGATTACCAGCCTCAGTGAGGACACCGGCCATCGCGTCGATGAAGGGGTGCATTTCATCATGGTAGAAGGAATTGAAGCGAAACCCCATCGCACACCTTCACGATCTGAAATCAGCATGGCGGATTTGGCCGTAGATCCAACGAGCTGACTCACAAAGCAATTGTGTCCAATGTGAGCCGGGTGAAGTCTTCCGCGACATCGATATCATATTCAGGCCCAAATCGAGCCCACTTCAACACCAGCTGTGAGGCAACATCGTGCATTTCCGTAAACATGGATCGGATAGGCAGTGGCCCAAAGGCAGACATAAGTGTCCGATGTGCAACCGCCCAATTGTGCTCGCCTGGGAGCGCGGTGAATAGTCCATCGTGCACCACACGTCGTAATTGCTTTAGAGGCCAGTACGGAAGTCAGCATCTGCCGAGAGCATTGGAGCATCTAACCATACCCAATGACGGCTTTGTCAAAACGCTTCTCGTCACAGCACTCGTTCACAAGGTCGTAGCCTGATACAAAAAGCGGCTTGTAGCCTAGTAGGTTCATCGAATATATCGGGCCTTGAAAGAATCTTGTTAACATTGTGATTGTAGTGAATCATCATATGCAGCGTACCAAAAGTCTCCGCGAGCTCTTCCAGACTGCCCAGAATGTACTCTGGGTCAATGTTGAATGCATTGCCCAGCACAGGGAGTGCCGTTGGGCCTGGAATGGGTTCGAGTTTGGCCATGATGGCGGCGACAGGATCCGAAGCAATACACGCGCGAGGGTATAAAGATGTGTCTGTTTGGGGGCGCCCTGAGAGGGAGTCTACATATGCCCGGACGACACAATACCTATTTCCTTCCCGGAACGAGATGAAGCGCGCAAGGCAGCAGCAATAGAGTACGAGTGCATAAAGTCCACGGAGCCTTGTTGATGCAGCGCAGCGGTCGAGTTACGGCCGTGTGGTTATTGTTTCGATGGATTGGGAAGACGACATAGGAGCCAACCCGCCTTAGTCATTCATGTGGGACCATGTGTACGAGTTATTGTCTGGCATGTGAAAGGAGCACGTATGCAAAACGCCCTTGCTAGCTGCAACATTACAACGGCAAACGAGATATAGTTCAGGTTCGGCGTGACGGCTGCTTCTTAGTGCATCTTGTGCCTGTGGATGCATTGCCGGATAGAAGCATCGTCTGTCCAGGCGGGGAAACAATCGTACCGATGCCAAGGTTGCAAATAACACTTCTGGAACGGTCGAGGACCGCTTCATCGTTGGTATTGGTTCGTCAGAGCACCGCGTCCGTGGCGTTTGGAGGGTAAGGTGATGTTCCAGTGGTTCGATCACTTCGGCAAGGAATACATGGCTAGACGTCGGACCCGAGCGGCCATAGCCGAGGTGCAGACAGCCAGGGCCTTAAATCTCCATGTCTGATCACGTGTTCAGCCGTATGCGGATGCTTCTACCAACAAACTGCAAAATGTAGCATACAAGTATCTAACCAGGACCCATTCGATCTCGTCCAGCATGTCCACCAAAGCGAAGCTGACGCTCGCTGGTACGACATCGAGCGCGATTGCGATCGTCTTGTTTGTCCATTACCAGCAGAAAGCTGATAAGGCCGTGAGTTACAAGCCTCCCAATATCTATACTAAGGACTGGCCCAGACTAATACACATGATGTTTCCAGGCCATGCATCAAGGTGTCATTCGCGACATGGAACAGCAGCGGATCAAGAAAGAGCGCCTACTGGATTTCGAAATGCAGCGACAGTTGGAGGAGGAGTATCGCAAGGTGCAGAATGTCAGTGACGGGGCCAGATGAAACCATAATCGAGAACGTCGTGGATCACATACGAATGGGACAGCCGCCAAATACGGCTGTCCGAGGTGGATGGAAGCAGATGCATTGGGCACTACCGATTCGATCGGCGAGCAAAAAGAGTCTTCGCGAGTGGTTGTGTCCATGAAGATCTCGCTGCAAGTCCAGAAGTTCGGTCTCTCACATCAGATGGCCGGTCTTTCGAGCTTGGATTCAAGCTCGTAAAGCTCATCGACTGCCTTCGCAGTAGGACAAGTCACCTCGACCAATCTGCGGGATGAGATCGACCTGGTAGGAGATCGTGCTACCGATCGCAGCTGGTACCCATGATGTGCACCCACTGAGTCGTGGCGAGCTTCAGCAGGAGATATCAACGTTGCCACTGACGAGCACATGGAGGATATGTGCATGAGATATTTGACAAAGACTGAAGGCATTGTATGCTGTTCATAATGCGTCACCGCATTGGCTGTCTGACATCCAGCACACAGATTTACAGGTCTATAGTGTATATCGATGCTCCTTGTCTCGAGGATAGTAGCATCATCAACGTCATGGTCTCCGCCACTTCCACACACTCCACCAGCATGTCACTTCTGCGAGCTCCTCTCCGCTCACCGTACTCCAGTCATCATAACCTGTCTCTTCGCCCTGCTCTTCAGTGACGAGTCCCAGCTTGTTCATGTTCTGTCGAAAAAGTTCCCGTTCAGCAACATAACCTTCACGAAGCGGTATCTCGACTACGAATCGCGCGTGCCCGTCCCGTAACAGGAGCGCCGCAACTGCGTGAGGTAGGAGAATTGTATGCTCAATATCATACACTGCGTCGGCGGCGAGTATGAGTGGGAAGGACTTCTCGATTGGCTGTTTCTCGGCATCGCAATTGAGAGTAAGGCGGAGAGGATCTGACCAGTCGAGGATCCCGACTTCGACACTGCCATGAGATCGAGTAGCAAGGAGCGTGTTCTCGCGTGCGTTTCTTTCTAGATTCGGCACAATTGCCGGAAGATCCGTGAGCAGTACATCGCTCTCGAAGACAAATGCAGCAGCGATACCGACGAGGCCTGTGCCTGCTCCCAGCTCTAGTACTTGTGTGGATTCAGAGTCCGACACAAGTGACTTCAACAGTCTCTCTCGGAGCAGAACAAGGCGTTTCGCTAGCAGATACGATGATGCCCATGTCTTGAGACCGACATTGTCTGCAGTCAGAGCAGGTTCGTGTAATGTGACTTCCAGCTGCGCCAGCTCTTCAGTAGAGCATGTCTCAGCAGTCGTTGTGGCCAATGGTATAGAAAAGGTCCTGCTGAGCGCCGCCATGCCTGTTCTCCCACTTCTTTCGCTCAAGCGTTGTGACGCACACTCCCAGATAGCCTCTTTCTCGCCATCATCGTCGATCCACGCCAGTGGGCTAGAAATGATCCTGGTCAGATAGCCTGGCACTCCCTCACTTCTGATCTTTCGCTGCCTCCGAAGCGGGGTCGAGATTCCGCTCAGAGGAGATCGTGGGGTTGACGAACGAGGTGTGGCATCCCAAGATGGCGGCCCCGAGCTCAAGTCGGATAGAGTGGCTAGTATACTCTGGGCAGACGGCTTGGTGTGTAATTGTGGGAGGTCAAGCACTATGTGACTGGAACAGTCAGCATATGCCCATCGATCACTAGTACAAGCTCTTCAGCTTAGCCATACCATCAAGCGCTTCTTCGTCGTCGATCTGCAGAGCCATCTCCGGTAAGTTGGGATCTGAGATACCGTGCGCACTGGTCGTGTCTGACCACGAAATGGGACTTTTCATGATTTCCGCGAAACAAAAGTTCCGAGCTGTACAGTAAGTCTCGGGCCGAGCAATCTCCGAACTGGCTGGTCCATGTTATCAAGCCCATGGGTATTGCAAGCGGCCGCGTTCACTCAAGAGTTGCCTTGAAGCCGTCGTATGCAGCATTCATGTCGAATTGCAGATCTCTCGCCTGCTCAGCGTTGAGCTCCTCTGCCGCACGCATCTGATTCAGCGTGATCAACCACTGCACGATCTTGCCCTTATTGTCGAAGTCCCGATCGGTGACCTTATTTACGGCCTGGATGATCTCGACAAGGAGTGGGTGAAGCGTGTCCTTCGACAGCATACTCATGCGCAACGCGTCGAACAGTGTGATGAAGTTCTCGGATGCTGAGACGATATGCGACGCGTTATGAGTTACTCCCACCGTCATTGAAGAGTTGGCCGGATAGGAAACGGGTCGCGCGTTGTTGGAGGAAGCTGGCGCTATTGTTGCTGGTAGACCTATGCGAAGACGTTCTGTGGCCTTCGATACCTCAAGCTGGAACATATCTCAGTAGAAGTCCAAGATCTTGCGATGTGAGGCAACATTATGCTTACATCCCACTCGGATTTGAAAGACTCCAGATCGCCGAAAGCTCGCTCAACAGTTTCGTCTGCAAGACAGCTCTTGTACTGCCTCAGCAGTCGATCGCATGTCTCCGTATACTCGCTTTCTTTGATGCTGTCTCGCAGATAGGCTCGCTCTAGGGCATCGAGGGTGATGATGATGCTGTATATCTCTGCAAGCGATTCATACAAGTCTCGCTCAGCAGACGTGTCGGCGAGCTTCACTTCCTAGGATCGGTTCAGCCAACATGAATGCCAGGATTCGAGTAGATTGCTAGGCACACCTCATCGAGGTTGATTGTTGCAGCCAGATTTGATGATGGCGTATAGCTATATGGCGTGGGCGCATACGCCAGTTGCTGTTGTCCATACATCTCCGACTCTACCAAACGGTGTATCTGGAAGACCAAGCGAACCTGTGTACTCGGTTCTGAGTTCAGGCTTCGATCATCCTGTGAGTTCATGTTTCGTGCATGTGAAAGCTTGTGTCGGCTAAACTACGGAACAACTTTTTGGAATATTTCGAGCTCTCGGAACTTTTTTTAATCTGCGATTGATACAGAACTCTCGAACTTTCAGACATTTGGTGGACTTATAGCCTGTCGCAAACATGGGACAATCCAAGGCGACAAAGAAGTTCGAAAAGCGCCACTTGAAGGATGAGCTGGAGCGCCGAAAGGGTCTGAAGTCAGTAAAGCAAAAGCAGCAACTCAAAGCAAAGAAGAAGGCAAGAAGGGTGGAAGAAAATGGCGGAGAGAAAGCAGACGCGCAGGATGCTGTGAAAACGAAAAGAGCTGCAGCAAGCGACGCTTTCAAGGATATGAGTGTCGACGACTTTTTTCAAGGCGGCTTCGAAATCCCAGAATTGCCCAAAAGCAAGAAACAGGGCAGCAAGAGAAAACGCAACGAAGAAAGGGACGTGGAGGAGGATGAAGAGTCTGATGTATCATTGGATCAAGAGCCGGTACCTGTTGGTTTAGACGATACTGGATCTGATTCTGACGAGGACGACTTCTCTGAACACAAGGATCAGCTCGCAGCACTGGCGGAGAATGACCCGGAATTTCACAAATACCTTCAGGAAAACGAACCGGAATTACTGGATGCAAGTCTCGCAGAGATTGGCGATCTGAGCGAGAGCGAGAACGAGAACGAGGATGACGGGCCACAGAAAAAGAAGCAAAAAAAGACTGCCAGTGACGACGAGGATGCACTGATGGGTGATGCCAGTAAGAATGAGCTGGACATGGCTACGGTCAAGAAATGGAGAGCAGCCTTGGTCGAACAGCATTCTTTGCGAGCTACCAAAGAAGTCATCCTCGCCTTTCGCTCGGCCGCACATGTGTCAGATGAAGAAGACAAGGAGTTCAAATACTCTATTTCCTCGCCCGAAGTTTACCATCAATTGGTAACGACGGCACTGAAGTATATCCCTACAGTCTTCAAACATCATCTGCCGGTACAGCAAAGCAAGTCAAGTGGAAAGATACACGTTTCTACGGAGACGAAGAAATTCAAAACCCTAGGTCCGCTCCTGCGATCACAGATTGCCAGCGTGATCCACCTTCTCGACCATCTCTCCGATCCTTCAACGCTTCGTCTCACCTTGACTTCGACTATTCCCCTTCTGCCGTACCTCTTGTCATTCAAGAAAGTGGTACGCGATCTCTGCCGAGCAGTAGCTAGTGTTTGGTCAAGCAACAGCAACACGGAGGCGACTCGAATTGCTGCATTCCTCCTCATACGTCGCCTTGTGGTGATTGGAGATGCTGGTATTCGCGAAAACGCCCTGAAGACAATCTACCAATCACTCGTTCAATCAGCTCGCAACACCACGGCTCACACAATTGCAGGTGTAAACCTGATGAAGAACTCGGCGGCGGAATTATGGGGCCTCTCGTTGGACGGTGGAGTTGCGTACACGACGGCATTCACAAGCATACGGCAGCTGGCCATACATCTTCGCACCACCATTACTCACAATAGCAATGACAGTTACAAGGCTGTCTACAACTGGCAATATACTCACAGCTTGGATTTCTGGTCGCGGGTATTATCTGCGCATGCTACAACGCCTTCTTCGCCACTCCATCCGCTCATCTACCCTCTCACACAGGTCACACTTGGCGCGCTGCGGCTGATACCTACTGCGACATACTTCCCGCTTCGGTTCCAGCTTACGCGGTCGCTACTTCGGATGAGCTTGGCGACGCATACATACATTCCGCTTGCTGCTCCGCTATATGAAGTACTGAACTCGGCAGAAATGCGCAAGCCGCCTAAGGCAGCATCGCTCAAGCCCTTGGACTTTGAGACTAGCATCCGCGCTTCCAAAGCATATCTACGCACGCGCATCTACCAAGACGGAGTTGGCGAGCAAGTTGTCGAGCTCTTCAGCGAGTTCCTCGTTCTATGGGCCAAAAGTGTAGCCTTCCCCGAGCTTGCTACCCCGGTCATCATCATGCTCAAGCGCTGGGTCAAAGACGCGAACAGACGTAGCGGCGGCAAGGATAAGAAGTCAAGCGGAAACAAGAACACCAAGCTCAACTCCCTAGTCCTGCTTCTCATCCAGAAGCTGGAAGCCAATGTGCGCTTCATCGAGGAGAAGCGCTCAAAAATTGACATTGCGCCCAACAACCGAAAGGGTGTCGATAAATTCTTGAGTGACCTCGAGTGGGAGAAGACGGCATTGGGTGCATTCGTCATTGGTCAGCGCAAGCAACGCGAAGAACGCAGACGAGTGATCGAAGAGGGTAGGAAAGACGAAGAGGAACGACGCAAGAAGGAGAAGTCGAGAGGAGGCGATGATGAAGATATGGAGCATTCGGATCCTGGCGCTTTTGAAGAGATAGAGGAGGATGCCAGTGAGGATGGCGCAGAGAGCGGATTCGAAGACTCCGACTAGGAGAAGCAACGGACAGTGGCAGCAATGATGTACATGTATGTTACGGACTGTGAATGCTTGATAGTCGTTGAGGAGAACATTTTCTACGTACCATGTCTTGTGCACACTGCTTGTACTTGTGATCCTTGTTCATTCATATATTTCCCGTTCCCTCTAATTTCAATAGGGTAAGTTGCACGTATCAAATTTCGCGTTCTCCGCAACAGATCCTTACCCGTTTGAGTTGCTAAAGTCTGCCCCGACATACCCCCTCCAAGCCGACGCGTCCGATGAAACACCTCAAAAGTCGGACTTTGAAGCACATAGTACTTTGGGCTGATGGCACGCGTCAGCTTCGGATCCCGCGCCGGCGATGATACTGATTACCTGCGAGGAAACGTCGGCGCTGGACCCATCGTAAACCAAGGGTTGTGCGACTCAATCGAAGACCTGACCACTACGCTCCGTAATGAGACCGCGAAAGCTGCGCAGACCGGCCATGAATTCTGCGTGACACTGCAACTTTCGCTCCGAGGTCACATATCCCTGAGGTTGTTGCGCCCAGCCATCGGACCTTATGCAGAGGGCGGCGAGCAAGATCTTCCCGTAAAGTTCAAGACGCAAGCTGGAGACGCGCAGCTGCCAACGGCCCTGATCAATGACATTGTCTCGATCGGAGATCCGCAAGTACGCGCGATTGTGCAACGAGCAGCTTCTCGAGGCGTCGTGAAGAGTATTCAGGGTGAGGATGGATTCAAATATACCTTCAACAATGCTTGGAACTCGAAGGATAGTGAAGGCTCGCGGTTCTCATATATCTGCCAAGATAGCATGCAGAACAAGGACAGACATGCGAACGGGTTCACGAAGACCTCGAAACATCTGAAAGGGGTTGGTGAGCGAGGCCCCAGAAAGCCAACGTATGATTGCAGAGGCAGCATCAGTGTCAAATTCAGCTTGTTGAAACGCTGTGTTCATGTGTACTACCGGCATTATGCTGCGCATACCACTGTTGCCGAGAGGAAACCAGCACGAGTACGCTCACAAGTCAGACCAAAGCAGAACGCAGTGGGCGAGACTGGAGTAGACGCCTCTTCGACCACGAATCCCCCAGTAAGATCATCTGGAGCAGTGAGTCCCAAGAAGCGCAAGCGTGAAGCAGTCGTACCGAACTCAACCTCCGATCAACCCCTTTCTTTGTCCCAGCTGCTATCACTGAGCGAAGATGCCAACATAGATCCACCAAAGCCTGCACAAATATCGACGGAATCTTTGCACAAGCCGCCCGCACTCGCTTACGAGCTTCCCACTTGGCACGAGCCAGCCCGTCCAACAATCCGTCCTCCTCCGCCAGTGAACCTATTCCCGCATAGTCCGTATCAGCTTCAACCTCCTCCACAGCAGGGTCAAAATTGGGCTCCAACGATGTATTCAGGTCCCACGCCGAGTCCAACTCCACAAAATATGGTGAGCTCGTTCACGACCCATCCTGCCGCCAATCTTACGCACGCGGCAGGCTTGTTCCAGACGCTGAAAGCGACCACTTCAAAACCACCATCGCATGTGATGCGCACTTACGCGCCAGCTCCAAGGATCCGTGCAGGACAGCAGTTGGCGCTCAACGCATGTAGGCCTTGTCGAGCCTCCAAGATACGCGTAAGCTGAGCCGTAACGATGATGATATGGGAGAAATATGAACTGAAGGTCAATGTAGTGCGATGAACATCAACCTGCCTGTGGTGCGTGCAGCCAACGTGGGAAGTCCCACGATTGCAGCTATGTGAGCTCCACACAGACTGATGACCCCGACGCAAACGGTGCAGTCATCGTCAAATGGCGACCCGATCAGAACGGACAGTTGTCTCAGTCCGACCAGCTCGGCCGGCAGTCTCAGCGTCCACCCAACATCACTCCGAGGATCGTCAATGGCGGCGGGTAACGCAGACGGAGTTTCTTATATAGCAATGCGGCGTCGCTTGTTTTCACAGCTTTGTCGCACCAACGGCACCGCCTCCGGATATTCACTAGGAAGGGTAGGAACTGATTCTTCTATAGGTATGTCTGAGGCACTGTAGATGTAGCGCAGACTTCGACTTCATCACCGCATCGCTCAATTGTACGTGAGCATGGAGTTCTCTGCTTTTATTGATACCCACTACAGTTTAGATTTTAACCATTCACAAAGGCAATGTCGCCAACCGCATCACTTTGTAACATACCTCATGATCAGATTTCACCCATCGAAACATGTCTTATGGACCACGCACTGTGCTCACTGGACTGTAGCGAGATGTAGGTATACGATGCTTGGTCAAGCTCGTCGCAATGCCGATGCGTGCGAGTTTCCAGCATTTCAAGACATGTACCTGTACCTTGTGCTTACGCGGCAATGGTTGCCCCTTTCCTGTCTCGATACGGTTCTAGGAGTATCAAACACAACGCAGGTGCCGACTTGCAGTAAAGCTGCCCAGTGGCGCCGTGGAGATTCGGACTGATACCTTCCCTGGCTCACCATGCTTGCCACTGCTTGACTACAACAGCCACGACGCTGCTGCCTTTGATATGGCCGCTCTACAATATCTCTTCAATTGTGCTCTTCTTCTCACTTTTACTCTCCTCTCCTTTCCTTCTCATCTACATGTACATCACCATCAATCAGTTTCACTTCCAGAGCATCACCATTGAAGCATCGATCTCATTCTTCTCTCAGTATCTCGACAAACGATCCAGCAGCACCAACAATACCTTCCCTGTCTCGTAAGCACATCTCGCTCTGTTCATTCCAGCCACATGCACTTTGATTACGTTCAGCTAATCAACTTCTGATAGATCACCGACCCCAGACCATCAAGATGCGTTCCACTACCCTCTGCCTCTCGATGATGGCCTCGTCCGCCCTTGGTCTCCGAGTCAACTTCAAACGTTTCTCTCAGGCGGGCTGCCCCGATGCTTTCCACATCAACGGCTCACTGCTCCATGACACCATCATCGAAAGCAACAAGGGATGCGAGAAGTTCCAAAGCGACGTCCCTTTCCAAAGCTACCTCGCTGAGGTTATCAAGGGAGCAAAGCAAATGCAACACAACTACTGCCATGTCGACGTTTTCTCCTCGCCAGATTGTTCCGGCAATGGCTTCACTTTGGGCAGTAAGACTCCACCATCTTTCACCAATCACTTGTATTTCTTGTTAGCCGTTGCTGACCTGCGATCTAGACTTGTTCTGTGCCAGTGGTGCATGTGCCAACCCTCAGCAAGACACTTACAATGGCCACTCTGCCAGAGTGGTTTGTGAGCCGTTGGCTCTCAAGCCCGCAGCACCCAACATGACCACATCTGCTCCAGACTTTTGCCACGCCACCACCCACGCTGTGGTCTCGTCGACGCACATCAAGACTGTCACTGCTCCTCTCACGCTTATCACGGAATCCCTCACGCCTGTCACGGACTCACTCACGCCTGTCACGGCCGACAACTTCCCAAGCACTACACTCCAGACCGTCCAGATCGCTGACCCTATCTTTGTAACAACCATGACCGGACCCTCAGCTACCGTCACTGCCGTGTGCTCCATGGGCCCTGAAGTCATCTCCTCTGTCAAGTCTGTCGCATCTGTCTCTGCCGCCTCGATGCTGGCTCGCCGCTCCGCACCAGACTCCGCCGAGACCACCAGCACCTTGGACGATACCGCCTCCGAAGTCGACGATGCTAACACCGACTTTGACACTTCTGGCAACGATGACGAAGACTTTGAAGAAGTCTCCGGCTTGATCTTCTTCGACATCATCAGCGAGATGCAAGTTTACTGTGGGATCAATGCTGCAGACAACTGAACTGCGTAACTTGACAGCCGGCTAGGCTTGCATGTTGTCACCTACTTTGTCTTCTTTTTCTTTTGGCTGAATGGCCTTGACCATGGTCACGACCGACAATGATGGTGCTAGCGCGAAGGTTGTTTCTTTTCTACTTCTTCATAGTCTTTTGTATCATCGATGGATGTTTGAACTTGAGTCTCCATCTTTCATGCTTTTCGATTATCTGCATCGCTGCCGTAAGGACTTCTGCCCGGATCGTCATGGCTGGGTCCGTCCACATTCGTTGCGTCTTGTTATCGCTCTTCAAGCTTCCAATGTTGTTTCATCTATCCGTCCAAGGCAGGCATGTATCCCTTTACACGGAGGTCATGAGTCTGGTTATCTCACTCATACAAATGGTAATATCTATAAGTGGAGAACTAGCTAAACAGAACAATTGAGCTGGGATATCAATAACGCCTTGTGTCACACTCCCCGGCATGATCTTGAAACTCTACCCGTTGCTCATTATCGTAAGACGCCAGAACCTGCACTTCCCAAACTTCTGCAGCTTCATCAACCCCTACAGAGCAACACCCGGGAGCTGTTCAATGCCCCTCCCTCCTGTCCACTGCCCGACTTTACAGTGAGCATTCCGAGTCTCGTCATCTTTCTCGCAAAGTCCACTCACCCCCCTCACGCTCCATCGCCCCAAATACCCACCACACCCATCGCAAACCCTAGCCCGCTGACGCCTGTCCGCACAAACTCCAACCACTGCAACTGCCGCGCCTTCCGCTCCACCTGCTCTCCATTCAAGCTCTCGTCGTCGTCCTCCGCCAGCAGTCCCCGGCCCGTCGCGGCGGCTTTCGCATCCTTGCCATCCACCCTAACCGCCAGATCTACCATCCCGCCTGCGCTGGCGATTATCGCTGTCCATAGCAAGTACGGGTGACGCACGCGCGGCGCCGAGAGGGCGTAGGCCAGCACTAGCGACGCGCTCGCCACGCCGGCCAGGGCGCGGATGTGCTGGGTCGACAGCTGCGTTGTCTGTGCGAGGGTGTGGGCGGCGGGTTTGGCGGAAGGGAGAGTGAGGAGCGAGGGAAGGGATTGCGTGGAGAGGGTGTAGGAGACGCCCTGGATGGACGAGGATGGTCAGCTTGAGATTCTTCTACTGATAGGTATAGTAGAGGAGGTTTAGGGAGATGGGACGAACGGTGAGGAGCCCGAGACTGATCGTGCCTACGAACTTGAGTAGGGAGACGGAGGTCGGCATTGTGGCTCTCGTTGCGATTGAACAGAGCTTGCAGGTCTGGTTCGGCTTGGGACTTCTTGGTGGAATGTATGCTCACAGCGCTAGACTGGAGGTCGAGTAGGTTTGCCTATCGATTTCGCCGGAGGCGTCGCGATGTGTTGTTGGTGGTCGTTGGAACCAACCTACAGTATAGCTGATCAATCAGCTGGATGGGCGATCGATGACAACACCTCGTCGGCGGTTGGATGACGGTCGTAGGCGCTGCTGGAGCTCGTCTAGGTAGTCCGCGGCTACAACCCCACATTCTGGCCCGGCAATGACACCTCAGGCACGCGTTTCATGTCTGCCGGCCGTAAGAGCATATGACGACTCCACTGCACTTCTTACATCCGTGTATGGCTGTACTACATGTATATAGGTACCTAAAGAAGGATTCACCGGCTTTAGTTTCGAAGACTGGTACTCTCTACTCCTTCGGCACTGATCAGTTCTGAAAGAGCGGTTGAAACACGATCAAACGACTGTTGGGTGAAGTCTAGGGATACATCTCATTGCATTGATCCGACAAAGCTATATCCCTCGGCTAGGTATTTCAACTCCTACTGGATCATGGACAGATGCTTATAATTCTCCAGACAACTCCCGAATTAAAAACACGTTCGTAAACGTAGAGGAAGCAGTCGTTCAACCCCAGTCCAGTCCTTCGTCACCATGGCTGTTCCTCGGGAGAAGTTCCTCTCGCCAATCTGGGCCGATGGTCTCTACACCAACAAAGTACTCTTCTGCACCGGTGGCGCCGGATCTATCTGCTCCATGCAAGTCCGCGCCTTCGTCGCTCTCGGTGGTAACGCCTGCATCATCGGCCGCAACGTCGAGAAGACCGAATCCGGCGCGGCCAACATCGCGCTCGTCCGGCCGGGATCCAAAGTTATCGGCATCGCTCCTGTTGACGTTCGAGACGCCAAAGCACTGCAAGCCGCCGCCGATCGGTGCGCGAAGGAACTCGGCGCGATCGATTTCGCCATTGCCGGGGCCGCTGGCAACTTCCTGGCTCCCATGAGCCAACTCAGCCCGAACGCATTCAAGTCCGTTATTGACATTGACACACTGGGTTCGTTCAACACCGCCAAAGCCGTCCTCCCATACCTCGTCGCCTCTGCCGCCAAGCACAAAAACACCGGCGGCGCACAGCCGACCGGCACCGGCGGACGCATGATCTTCGTCTCGGCCAGCTTCCACTTCATGGGCAAGCCGCTGCAGGCCCACGTGATGGCCGCCAAGGCCGCGGTCGACCAGATCTCCAACTCGGTCGCCATCGAATATGGGCCGCACGGCGTGACGTCGAACGTGATCACGCCGGGTCCCATCGGCGGGACCGAGGGCATGCAGCGGCTGGCGCAGTCCAGCGACGAGGCTGGTCGCAAAAAGATGACGAAGCGCATCCCCGTCGGCCGCTGGGGCGAGGTCAAGGAGATCGCCGACGCGACTGTGTTTTTGTTCTCCGAGGGCGCGTCATATATCAACGGGTATGTTGCTTGTGTTCTCTGTAAAATTGAAAAGCTAAGGAGATTTACTGACTGATTGCGAATCGGACAGACACGTCTTGGTCGTCGATGGAGGACAGTGGCGAGTCGCCGGTCCTGCAGACTCGGATGCGTGGGAGTATCCCGACTTTCTGCTCTCGGGCAACGTGGTCGAAGGGGTGAAGTCGGGCAAGAAGGCTAAGCTTTGATTACTGTTGCCAGAGTTCGTTGTTTTTGCCTGATGTATCATACTTGTATGCATGACATGTACTTCTTCGTTGCTCAATATGCAGAGCATACCGGATCTCCTAGCCCGGTCAATGTGAAATCTCACCTCGTGCGACGAGAGTAGTACTACAAATTTGTTACAAGAGTGTATGATCAGATCGACGGGACCCAGATCTTAGTATGGGTACATGTATTCATATCCTCATTGATTAAATGGCACACATTACACAACCCGTCCCTCAGGCGTGCTTCTTATGCTTACCCTTCCAATCCTCCAACCCCTCATACAACTTAACTTTCCACGACTTTGCCGGGTTATTGTACCGGTGGTGCGCCTTGCCCAACTTCTCGATCCTGCGCAAGTCCTTCTTCGTTAGTACACATTGCGTCGCGTTGAAATTGTCCACAATATGATCCTTCCGCTGGGCTTTCGGGATCACGCTGACTCCACGGCTCAGACCCCACGCCAGCGCGACTTGTGCCGGCGAGCAGCCGCGGTGCTTCGCGATCTCCGCAATCACGCCGTTCTGCAGCAGTGGCGTCAGCTCGCCCGGGTCGTAGGTCGGGTTCGTGCCGCCGAGGGGCGAGTACGCCGTCACGTGAATACCGTGCTCGGCGTGCCAGCGCAGGAAGTCGGGTTGCTGCAGGTAGGCGTGGGTTTCGAACTGGTGGACGGCGGGCGGGAAGGAGGTGTGGTTGAGCAGATCCTCGAGCTGGGCAGGCGAGAAGTTGGACACGCCGATGTGCCGCGTCTTGCCGTGGGAGAGCAGCAGGGTCATCGCGCCCCAGGTGTGGAGGTATTCGATGGATTTCCCTCCGAAGAGGCCGGAGCTCACGGGCCAGTGCATGTGGTAGAGGTCGAGGTAGTCGAGGCCGAGAGCGTGGAGGGTCTGGTCGATTGCAGGCTCGACGGAGTGGAGGCCGTGGCTGGGTCGTGTTAGCAGTGGACGAAAGACTCTGGAACAATGGAACATACTGGTCATTCCACAGCTTGCTGGTGATCCATAAGTCCTCGCGGGTGAGGCCAGTCCTGAGGAGGCCGTCTGCAATGCCGCGACCGACCTCCTGCTCGTTGCCATAGATTGCCGCACAATCAATATGCCGGTATCCTGTTTGAATCGCCCAGGACACGGCTTCGGTAGCGTTGCTCTTGTCGAGATTCCACGTCCCAAATCCTAGCTTGGGAATGGAGTCGAGTGTCAATGGTGAGACAGTGTGTTCGAGAGGGACCTGCTCCTGGCGAGCAAGAGCCGTAACGGCCAATGTCCAGATTGGCAATGAAGGCTTCATTTTACGGTGTCTTTGTTTTGCGAAGAAGAGAAGGGAACGAGAAGAGGAAAGAGATTCAAATCATACTTCTGAGCATCATGCCTCGAGACGTCGAAGCTGCTGTCCCCGCGGTACCCTGGTCATCAATGGCGTAACCTACATGTAGTGATGCAATGCATGCAGCGGGCGTCTTTCCCGAGCAGCAACATAGCCTTTGGTACCTGCCTCTTCCGGCTATCTGGGGTCTTCAAGTGAAGTGAGATGAAGGAAGAACTTCACGAAAAGCACATTCAGCGACGATAAAAGGCGCATGCAGTTGCTAGACAGCTCAGTATTGAATAATTTCTCAAGTATTCACGCGCGCTCCTCGTGGTGAACATGCGCCGAGTCAAGATTTCGCGGGGAAGCGCTGGAGCGCGTCACAAATAATTTTTTGCGCGTCGCGACTTGAAAATGCTCCCGTTTCGTTCTTCCGCATCTCGATCCTGACATTCGGCCGCCGCAAGGTGTAATAACATATACTCGCCGCAGCCATGAAATACGTATTGGTCTCTGGAGGTAAGTCTCGACATCGTCCGCGGCGAGGTGATGTTGACGAGCGGTACCGTGGCTGACGACCTTGCGATCACCAGGAGTCATATCCGGCGTAGGAAAAGGCATCATTGGTAGGAAAAAGCACCTCTCACCCCTCACTCCCTCATGAGACTGACGAGATGGGCTGCGAACAGCCTCGTCCGCCGGATTGCTACTCAAAGCCAAAGGTCTCAAAGTCTCGAGCATCAAGATTGACCCGTATATCAATGTCGACGCTGGAACCATGAACCCCCGTGAACACGGTGAGGTCTATGTGTTGGATGACGGAGGCGAGGTGGATCTGGACCTGGGAAACTACGAACGCTACCTCAACATCACCCTTGGTCGGGAGAATAACATCACACTCGGCAAAATCTTCTCAAAGGTGATTGAGCAAGAGCGAAGAGGAGATTACCTGGGCAAAACCGTGCAGGTGGTACCACACGTCACAGGATGTATCGAGGAATGGATCACACGAGTCGCCAAGAAGCCGGTGGACGACACGGGTGAAGAGCCAGATGTATGCATCATCGAGCTTGGAGGCACAGTTGGAGACATCGAGAGCATGCCCTTCGTCGAGGGCCTCTGTGAGCTGCGTCGCAACTGTCCTCGCGAGGATTTCATGCAGATCCACGTCTCTTATATCCCGGTGGTGCACGGCGAGCAAAAGACGAAGCCGACTCAAATGGCCATTAAAGCTGTACGGTCCGCCGGCCTGCTTCCCGACCTTATCGCTTGTCGTTGCGAGAAGCCATTAGATTCAGCCGCGATCGATAAAGTTGCCCGCTTCTGCCAAGTGCCCAACAAACACGTCCTCGCCGTTCGCGACATGCCGTCCACCTACCAGGTTCCCATTCTACTGCACGAGCAATTCCTTTCGGAGCTCATGGCAACGACGCTTCAACTCGACAAGCTATCTCTGGCGCCCAAGCTGGTGGAGAAGGGAGCGCACATCTGGGACACCTGGCAAGCTCTAACCAATGGTCTAGAGCACTTGCACCAGGACGTCAGTATCGTGCTGGTGGGGAAGTACCTCGAACAGCCAGATTCATATCTCTCGGTGGTGCGGTCTCTCGAGCATGCCGCTATGCGTTGCAGAAGGAAGCTCAACATCACTTATGTTGATGCAGAGGCTCTCGAAGCTCAGACCCAGAAGACGGATCCAGCTTCGTATCACAAAGCCTGGCACAACGTGTGCACTGCCACCGGCATCCTGGTTCCGGGAGGCTTTGGCTCGCGAGGCGTCGAGGGTATGATCCGAGCAGCCAACTGGGCACGTGAGAACGGGACGCCCTACCTAGGCATCTGTCTTGGCATGCAGATCGCTGTCATTGAATACGCTCGCAACGTCTGCAATATCACGCTTCCTGTGGCCAATTCGTACGAGATTGACGCTAATGATGAAGACCGCATCATCATCTCCATGCCCGAGCACCATCCTGGCCAGTTGGGCGGGACCATGAGACTCGGACTCCGATCCACCGTCTGGCAGCCAAACACCGAATGGAGCAAGTTGCGCGCGTTATACGGCCTTCAGAACGACTCGATCAACGAGCGTCATCGCCATCGTTACGAAGTCAACCCCAAATACATCGACACCCTGCAAGACAAAGGCCTCACGTTCATCGGGAAAGACGACACCGGTGTTCGCATGGAGGTCATCGAGCTCGAAAACCATCCGTGGTACGTCGGTGTCCAGTTCCACCCGGAATATCTCAGCCGCGTCCTCGAGCCGAGCAAGCCGTATCTCGGTTTCATCGCGGCCAGCGCTGGTATGCTGAACGAGGTGACTGCGAACATTGTTTCGGGAAACGGCCGGATCTCCCCGATCGGCGAGCAGGTGAATGGGTTG
The DNA here is from genome assembly GCA_002786065.1 of Microcyclospora pomicola. NCBI lineage: Eukaryota > Fungi > Ascomycota > Dothideomycetes > Capnodiales > Microcyclospora > Microcyclospora pomicola. Next base: position 368,537 of record NHNY01000008.1, on the reverse strand, counting down.
GCGAACGGGGTCAAGACGGGCCTTACGATCTGAGTGGCATACACATGCAGTGATGGTCATTACTTGAAGAGTGATCAGATGACACGGCTTGCTAATTGGTGCTTTCAACTTGCATACACCGGCGTTCAGGAGAAGGTTGGATGGTCGACTGGCTTGCGGAAAGGCAGGACCACGGCGTTATGGAGACCAGGCAGACGTCTCACAGACGGTTTTGTCCTACAGTGACTCAGATATGGTTACATCGATTTCAGGGATGCATGCGTTGAATTCGATATTCGATGAATGTCTATATTGAAGAAACCAATCCCACAACATGCATTTTTTTAGGCTTCATATCTGTCCTGTATCATGTATGTATAATGTTCAAACGCCACAGCTAGCCCATCTCACTTCATCACATCATCACTCATAATAACAATACTTTTCAAAGCATTTCGTGCACCCCTTTGGCAGATTCTCCGTCCGGCTCGCGACCGCACAGGCGAGGCAGAAACTCCACCCAGCGGTGCCGTTCTGGTTCGCGATCGCGACGCCGTTGGCGATCATGCCGTCGGTCTCGGAGACGTTGTACTGCAGCTTGAACGTGCTCTGGTTCGAGGGGAAGGTGTAGTTGACGTTGGGCAGGTAGATGACGAGCAGCGTGTCGGCGCGGGTGGCGTTGGCGGTGGTGTTGGCGCAGCCGAAGAAGGTGGCGCGCTTGTTGAGGCCTTCGGCGACGAAGGTGGACACCGGCGGGATGTAGGGCATGCGCGTGAGGCCGGCGGCTTGCGCGTTCATGTACGTCTGGCGGAGCTCGGTGCCGTTGGGGAAGTCGTCGCTCGTGTCGGCGCTGTTGTCGCTGGCGACGAGGACGTCGATGTCGCTGCGGGCAGGCTGGATGAAGGGCCAGATGGGCACGTTCTGGCCGGACTCGCCGCCGTCGACGAGGAAGAGTTCTTTGTCCGCGGCGACGATTGGGGAGCTCGGGGAGGCGTAGAAAGGGTTGGGGTAGATGGCGAACAGGTCTTGGAAGAGCGGCACGTGGGCTTTGGCGACGAGGCCTTCCAGGGTGCCGACGACGGTCGTGTTGTCCGTTGGGATGACCGCGCATAGGGCATCAAAGACGTCGCTGGTAGTGCCGAGGACGTAGCCTAGGTTGTCGTAGTTGACTGTGCAGAGCGAAGAGGTGTTTTTGCCATTGGCGAGTGTCGAGCCCATGTATGTAGTGTTGGCGAAAGCGGCGATGCCCGAGTCCCAGCTGCCGTACTCGTAGGGCGAGAACTCGTACATGTTGGAGGCTGTGGTCGGGTAGCATTGTTCTTGCGTTCCGTTGACCCCGAGTGCTGTGATGATCGGGTAGGGCACATTGTGTTGAGTGAAGTTGCTGTTGGCGGTAAGAGTGGACAGGCGTTTAGCCACGCCACCGTCAGAGCCTTGCAGTAGGGAGTATGACAGGATTCGTCCATATGCGTCCACCACAGTCACATCGTAGCCAGCCGCTTGTTTAGCAACGAGATCGCCACTGATAGCGGCATACTCGGTCAAGCCAGTGACTGACAGAAGATTGGCGGGCAATATCAGGGATGCTTGGAAAGCAGCCTCCCAAAGGTTCTTCTTTAGGTATGTAACCGTGGGCCAGTTGTTGCCCGACAAGGACGACAGAAACCACCCACCACCTGTGAGAGTAACAGTTAGCGTCTGGTCTGGAGAATGTAGAGAACTAATTCACCTGACAAGGCACTTTCGTATGTGAAGGCCTGGTAGAGTCCACTGACACTGACATTGCCATCTCTTGCATCGAACCCCTGCACAACGCCGGCACCCTCCAACAGCGCTCGAAGTCCGCCACCAGACGACGTAAGTGCTAGAGTGGGCAGACAAGTGGTGTCGAAGGAGCCTTGCTTCTTCAACCAAGCGGCAAGAGACACATCAGCCTTGGCTTTTCGTGCCTTGACATAAGCTGCCTCTCTGGCGTTGATGCCTTTGGCTTTGCGCACGAGTGGAGTGCTGGGACATGACGTTGCCTGTGGCGCATATGGATTGACGAGAAGGGCGGCATTGGAATCACGAGCCTGGACATTTGGAGCTGCGCCAGTCAAGGTGCCGAGTGCAAGAACCGCCCAAGGAAGAAGCATCTTGAATGTTGTGCGTCTCTGAAGGATTGGATTGCTGACAGAGAAGAATAAAAACAAACCCTTACATGTTATTATGTTCTGCCGCCAGCCACTGAAGCATGTCATGTTCCCAGGCCGAAAGGATCATGCGATCATGCACTCTAGCAACGGCGCACTCTAATAATTACAAGCTCTTATTCCACCGCCCTCCGAGTGGCTTGCGTTGCCATGGGCTAGTAGATCCGGCAGTTATTGTGCACGACATTATTATCTTCCTCGCGAAGGAGACGATCCGGAGGTCGCCAGTATAGAGCGTACTGTTCCCTGTGATCCTGCCACCCCCACGGTACATGGGTTTGTTCGGTCACGCATGATGTAGATCGACGCCACAGGCTCAGGTTTGGTCGAGTCCGTCGATGATTCAGGTTCGAGACCAATTCTGGTATTGCTGTTGTTCTCGCTTCTTTCTGATAGATTATGTAACATATAGTTCTGCCTGTAGAGTTGACATGCCTCGTGTTTCCCCGGAGGCCATATCCAGTTTTCCGGGTCGCCTGGTCCAAGCATATCGGGTCTTCCTACGGCCCAGGAGCATGCAAGACTTGGTAAACAATAAGCTCCAACGGTTTCTCCAGGGATGTGGAAAGGTCGGTTAGAGTAGCCATGCGTATCTGCCGTACAACAAGTTCAACAACCTTGTTATGGACAGTGTCCAGTTCCTAAAAAGTACACTTTGTAGGTTGTGGTATGGTCCAGGGACTTCTTCAAGGGATGTAGGTAGATGAACAGGCAAGCCAGGCTGACAGCGCATCACGTCGATCTTCGCTGCGCCACAGCCCACCGCCATAGTGTTTGAAGTGCGTTGCGATGATGCGACTTTTGCTAGAGGATCGACGTTTCGACTGTTAGAGGACAATCAGGTATCAACTGTGCGGCGCAGTCATGGCGGAGGAGCAGAAGGAGAAGGACCTCACATGTTCGGTCGGTCATCTCCAACACCATTCTGCCCTATCAAACAATGGATAGCTAACAGCGACCATCCTGGTAGATCTGCACCGACATTTTCTACCAACCTTTGACCCTTCTCGACTGTCTACACACCTTTTGCGGTTCGTGTCTGAAGGAATGGTTCACGTGGCAAGCGACTGCTGCGACGTCGCAAAGCCGGCGCAAAGCTCAGCCGTATACCTGCCCATCATGTCGAGATGTGGTGCGAGCAGCGAAGCCAGACTGGCGCATGACCTCGCAATTGGAGGACTACTTTAGAGCGCATCCGGATCGAGCGAAGACTGAAGCGGAGAAGGAGGAACTGCTTGGGCAATACAAACCTGGTGATGATATCCTGCCAAAGGTGGTGGTCAGGCAGGATGAGGGAGACAGCGAGGACGAACGTACTATGGCAGGAGTGCGAGAGTTGAGTCTAGCCGATGTTTCACATCAGGCAGGCCGACCAAGGACAAGACCATCGCGACGACATGGATCGGAAGAGCACCACGTCGAGCATCGATCTTCCCTGCGAGACTTGCTGGTGGCCTCCCCAGTAGACTCCCATGATGTGCAACAAGAGGTACTGCAATCGATACACAACGAGGGCCTGCTCGATGGAATCGACATCGATAATCTTACGACTGAGCAGGAAGAGGAGCTCACGGAGCGGATAGCAGAAGCTTATCGACGACGACAGCGCCGAAGGGATCGATCTGGGAATCGAGAGCACCGCCAGGCAACTGGTCGATCGCCGCAACCTCCTCCTCGAGCTTCGTCAGGCTTACGGTCACGACATCACAGTCGGACAAACAGTGCAGCTAGACCAAGTACGCCACAGAGCCAGCAGGGGGCTCAAGATCAGCAGTCTCAGGCTCGTGTGCATCCTCCAATCTCAAGACCGCGTCATTTGGAGCAAAGTCACCAAGAGTCACGCAGTGAGCGGAGAACAGTCAACGCCAGCAGTCAGTGGAACGCAATATCAGGGCATCGTACCATCGAGGGCTCCCCTGCCATGGCTCCTGCTGCAAGGTCTGCCACGGACCTCTCCGAGCGACCTAGAACCGAGGACAATGAGCGTCAAAGGCGACGACGAGGCTCAACGCATGCAAGGAGTACGACTGATCCTGAGAATGAGGCGCTTCGTGCACATGTACACCATTTACGGCCTGCTACTGGTATTCCTGAGCAGTCCAGTACACCAGTAAGATCTCCTATGTCGTCCAGGACTTCGACCGAAGCAGCGCACCGACCAACGCAATTGAGCAGTCCACGCTCTGTGTCTTCTGGCACTCCTGCGAGTGGACCTGTAAGCCAGCAGTCAATCCGCCCAGCACCGTCGCTCGCAGCTTTTGCTCCAGAACCGCTTTCAACACTACAACAAGACGATCATGCTCCATCTGTGCGCTGTGATCGATGCGACAAGACGAACATTCAGCACGACCTACACTATCACTGCCGGCGCTGTCGCAATGGAAACTTTAACATCTGTCTAGCCTGCTACCGTAACGAGCAAGGGTGCGACTACTGGTTCGGGTTTGGCTATCGAGCATACGATCGATGGCGGCTGCTGGAACCTCCTGGAGGACACCCCCCTGGCCATGACGGGCCACATGTGCTCACTGCCCGACGATACCTACGGGCGGATCAAATGACGGCCCAGACATCTCAAGCACTTCCTACAGTAGCGCCAGCATTGCAGGAGGGCGCATTCTGCGACATATGTCTGAGCTTCGCGAACGATCATTACTGGCACTGCCAGTACTGTCTGGACGGGGCGTGGGGCCATTGCAGCTCCTGCGTGCATCAAGGTCGACATTGTACACATCCCTTGACCGCCATTGCGCATCTCAGCACACTCCTGCAACCTCATCACGACCCGATCAAAGCCATCCGCGCGCAGCTGCCCCATTTGCCCCCGGACTCCTACGCTATCCACGCCGCCCCCACCGACTGCGACATCTGCAACAAACCCATCCCGCCGCTGCACCCGCGCTTCCACTGCTATCACTGCAGCCACGGCGACTACGACGTCTGCACCGAGTGCTACAACGCCCTCGTCGCCCGCGGCAAGATCAGCCCCAGCAACGGCCCCCAAGGCTGGCGGCGCTGTCTGCAAGGCCACCGCATGGCCGTCGTCAGCTACCACACGACTCCCAACGGCGGATGCGCCCGCATCACCACGCACGGCCCCGTTGGCGGGTGGCGGCTCAAGGACGACGCGGCGAGCACTGCGGCCGAGACCCTGCCGCCGCCGCCGCCGGACAGCAGTCTCGGGGGCCGCTGTTGGGCGCGATACAGCCGCTTCCCGCCGCCCGACGTCGCGGACGAGCTCATGTTCCCGAAGAACGCCGAGATCCGCGAGGTCGAGGAGCGGCATCCGGAGTGGTGGGTGGGCGTGTACGCTGGGACGGTGCTGCTGCTGCCGAGTAATCATGTCGAGCGTCTGTAGAGATGGTACGCGGGTTATAGAATGAATGAATGCATGAATGCATGATGATCTATGAGTCTCACATGATCCATTGCACGAGCACTGAGCCGTTCAGCGGAATTACTTCTTACACATTACTGTTGCGATATGTCTCGAGCTGTGCTATGCAAAACTTCTACAGGTGAAAATTCCCCTCCCTTCGCCCCATTCCGTGCGTCATCAGGTCTTCAGCTCGGAGAAGATGTATGGGAAGATAACCACACATGCTTTCCAGAACACGCCGACGCTGCTGAGCAAGCGCAGTGGGATCTTCAGCGCGCTGGCGCTTGTGACGTAGATCCAGATGGCGTAGAGGGCGACGGCGAAGAAGTGGTAAAAGAGGACGAAGGGCTGGCTGATGATGCCGGCGAGCAGGCCGACGGGGCCGTCGATGCAGTTGCCGCCGAGCTGGAAATAGGCAAAGCAGCCGGCCTGCAGGGCCTTTAGCTGGGGGTCGTTGGCGGCGAAGAGCGCGTACAGCGCTTGCGCCATGATGTTGATGACGCTGGTCAGGTTCTTGCGCCGCCAGTGGAAGACGCGCATCTGCGCGAGCACGAGCGCGGTCTGGTCGAGTTGCGGAACGGCGGCGGGGGACAGCAGGGTGGAGAGCAGGACGACATCGGTGAGGGCCACGGTCATGCCGCCGCCCGTCAGAGGGTGGCGCATGTTCATGGCGTCGCCGAGCACGACCAGGCCAGGGGATTTGTTCGTCGTGGCTGGGAGGAAGGAATTGGGCATTGACCGTAGGCGGTCCTTCTCGAGGGCGGCCTGGAAGGACGGCTGAACGGACTTGGGCAGGGCTGGCAGCACGGTGTTGCGGAGGTAGCCCTTGACGCCGCCGTTCTTGGTGGAGGCGGAGGCGAAGTTCTCCGGGATATCGACCAGCACTCGGGTCTCATGGGTGCCTATTTGATAGAGCAGCACGGGAGAGCCGTCGCCGAGCACGACATGGCCATGGTTTGGCATCGGTAGATCGGCGTCGATGAGTTCCATCGCCCAGAACTTCGATTTGGCGACCGGTGCATCGTCTCGGAACTCTTTGCGGAACTTGCTCGCATACCCGTCTGCGATGATGGTCAGGTCGCCGAAGAATGAGCTCTGCTCGCCCTTCACAAGCGCCTCCACTCCGACGATTTGTTGGGTGTAACCACTCCTCACCAAGTCTGTCGCTGTCGCTTCGACCACCGTGACGTTGCGATTCGCCATTGCTTTCTCCCTCAACCTCCGGATAAAGCGGCCATGGTGGAATGATCTTCCCTCGGGCCGTTTCCGTTTCATCCCTCTCATCTCGTCCGTATGCGAGTCCTTGATATCCTCCGGTCTCGTGTCTCGTGCGTTCGCCGGGTATGGTATCCTGACCTCTTCGCCGTAGTAAATGACATCGTAACCAAAGACCTTGATCGCATCAATCTCCTCCAGACATTCGGCCAGGCCGAGCTTTTCTAATGCGGCGACTCCACCAGGTTGTAATAGCTCTCCCACAATCCGATCGGGCTCCTTCCATGACTTTTCCAAAAGAATCACACTGCGGCCTTGGTTTCCAAGCGTATGTGCAATCGCGCAGCCGAACACTCCAGCCCCGACGATCACCACGTCCGCTTCATGATGTTGCCGTCGCCGGTCCTCTTTCTTCTGCAATTGGTATTCCAGGGGCAGATAATCGTTGCTGGCATGCATGTGCATGTTTGGCGCACTCGCGAGCGTCGCAGGGGACTCCACAGGCTTGTCTATGATATCTCGATGTGTGCTGTCGGATCAGGGTCGATTCCGAAGTCGATCGCAATGTTGTGGTATGTGATGGCACGTTAATTCTGCTTGGCTCAGGGAGTGTTGACGTCGGTGTATTCCTCGTTCCACTTTCCATGGGGCGATCTGAATAATCTAGACTTTATGGCGCCTGAGTACGATCTCAGGGTCTGATTCTCAAAGTCAATCGCCGGCGATTGACGCTAAACCAAGGTGTATTTCGGTAGGATCCGCACTCGAAGTGACGAATGCTTCCAGTGATACTCCGTACAATTGACAAATGCGAAATATATGCGTACTGTAATATGGATGCATGTGATGTGCCTACATGAAGTTTTGGATCGACGGAAAACAGTTGGTCGCAGAAACGGCGGTGACCAAATCTCGACACTCAGGCTTGAGCTGGGGAATCTCGGCCATGTCTTTTGATACCCATCTCTCCTTGACGAACCTGAAGATACTCGAAACTGATGCGAATAGACTTGCGAGTAAAACAATCTTAACGACCCGCCAAGTATCAATGGAGAGGGAGAGTATTGCAGTACTGATAACATGGTCACAGGTTATCGACAGCCGGGTTGGTGAAGGCCAATGTCAGCTTTCACATCCCTCTACCAAGTCACCTAATCATTTGTCTATAGACATGCTCCTAGTGTGTTCCACTGCTATTGTAAACAAAGGGTGAGCCTAGACTGGGAGCGGTACATGTAGTATCACTCCGGACAGATATCTGTAGTTCCTTGAGATACAAGCCGCCGAGCTAGTTTTGATTCTGTGTAGCGAAGCTGTCAAATTCGTCTCTCGCATATGTTGCAAGACCTCGACTGTAGCAGCCAACCAATTTTTGTCGTGGATCGCAGACACCGAAGATGTTATGAATACATGGGCGTACACATATTGTGAGACTACCCGTCCTGGTCACATTGGCGGACGCGGTCAAGCGCAGATCTGGTGGCTTAAGAACTGTGTTCGATGAACTTCTCGTGGCGCTTGGGTCGTGTTCGAAAGCTTGTTCAAATAATAAACTTCGGCATGAAGTGACCTTAACTGATGGCATCGATATTACCCGTCCGCTCGGCTCGTATGATTTATCGGTGCATGTTTCAATGTCACAGATACATCGCGAGGGAGGCTGGTGTCAAGGGCCTTGGCGATTCGGCTCTCGAGCACAGTAACCTAATGCTTCCACAGGCGATGTAGCAGACAGCATCGAACTGTGTCGGATCTCATACGCAGCGACTGTCGAAGAAGGATGATTGGATTTGTTGTTAGAGCTGAGGGACTCGCATAGAGTCTTTTCCTTGGCACTTTGACAGTTTGTGCTGCTCAAGCACATGGCGCTTGTTTTCAGTGTTCTCTGCTAAACGATCCCGTGTAGGTAGCACTACGAACCATTATGCATATGAAACGCTGAGACTGCTACACTGTCATGGCCGATACGAGCATTGTTATGTTGCTGGACGTCGATGGCTGATCTGATCCGATTTGATTTGCAATCATAGGAGCCGGCTTTTGTACAATCCGCCACTATCCTATGGCTTCAAGCTCGGTATAGTGGCGGACTGTACAGCCTCTCCTATCAGGAATCGGCCATAGTCGAAGCAGCTCGTCAGGTCATCATGCCTCGCTCGTGGCAACTCGCGCGATGTCTTACGTTTTTGACGAAAAGACCGTTGTAATAAAGATACAAGGACGATCATTCGCGGGTCAAGCTCAGCCTCTTTTACGTATGGCTACTGAATGCTTGCTCGGTGTCAATGGAGGCCGAAGACTCCGCATGGAGATTGGAGGGTCAGGACAAGACGTTGTGGAAGGTCCAGCCGCACTTGGCAGTGGTCTTATTGCGTAGGTCGTGAGCTCGTCTTGTGGTGTAGCTGTGTAGTCAAAGTTTCATCGATGTTTGGCGCATGTCATTGCTCATCCATGGAAAAGCGTGACGCCAAGCATCTGATGACCCTAAGGACTCGCAACAACCACAGGATGCAATCTCCATACTTCACGTCCCGAACTTCCAGTACATCGTCTGGCCAACAGCAGATGTGTGGCGATGAGGCTTTGCATATTACATGGATGGGTGCGAATACGCGGCGGTAACACAATACCAGGTTCTGCATCTGGCACCAATTCATGGCCCGCGCATCACAGACACCCTTCCAGTGTCACCATCCGTCCTACATTGGGGTGAGAACAACGTCGTATTCGCCACAATGATCAAAAGACCGGCTCGAGCTCTCTGGTTCTGCCATGTTCTAGCCGAGGGAGTTTGCTAGATTGCATGATCACCGTATAGGCAATGCAACGTATGCGGTCCACAAACGTAAAGTTTAGGTCCGTTCACAATGTGCTGGATCGCCAGGACCGCCACTCAGATGTACCGAAACATCAGCCATCTGAATTGCTGGTGCTGATGTGAGTACTTATGGCATTCGGGTCATCCCAGCACATCGCTACTGCACGGCTCGAAAACAGGCCAATGTGTCGCCACGCAATCTTGCCGCCGGAGCTTCTGTAATGCAAGACCCAGCATCCAAGCCGGCACTCGGTTCAGAACGCGTGTCTACCTGTCCAGTCTGTAGGCCATTTCAGTCAGTGGAGAGAGGTGGAGACCATCACCACAAACTTCACCTGACCCAGAGCTACCAACCAACCATTCCACGTACGCTTTTGGAGAGCCTCTGGTCTCGCACTCCCTGCCCACTCTTTGGTCAATGGTACACTGTTCCGCATCCTTACGTGCGACATGGACCTGCACCCATCGCAGCCCGAGGCTATACCTAGTGGTTCTCGTGTATGTACGACAACCACCACGAAGCTGTGCTGATGCTACGCTGTTGCGAGCCGCGGCGCAATGTGCCATGAGACTGCCCGAGTGGGAGGATGTCGTTGGTACATCCAGTATCTCTGCCTGTCTCGACACTAGAACGTCGCATGTGTTGCAGCCATGATCTACATATTCGAAGCTTACCCACGACAGTGCTTCCACAGGGCACCTTGGCGACAGTGTTGATATATAATTCGCCACCTTCATACTCAGCCCTGCAAATTTGTGCTTGTAGCTGGTCGTACCTATTGTGAAAACAACACCGAACATTGTATGGGCCATGGAAAGATCGCTGCGGATTCCAAGCTTCACAGGCTGACAGACAAAGATCCATAAGAAACGCTTCGGCCAGACGCCGCAAATGCAGCGACGACATTGAACAAAGTCTCAAATGCAAGACCCTAGGCAGAGTTCAGATACTCCAGTTCACCCTACGCTTCCCAACATGCAGAGTGGCGAGCGACATCCACCTTGTACACTTTCACCACCATTATCATCCGCTCAGCCACCGCAGCCACGAAAATCAATAACCATTTCGCAGCTCTTGATTCAAGAAGAGCAATCACCACCGCGAACATACTCTACACCGTACTCTCCCTCATCCCTGACAGCTACTACTCGTAGTTCGCCGCTTTGGTCGAACTACACAGCTTCTCCATTCGACTTTGCTTCCTTCAAGACGAATGATCAATCCAAACATCGTTTCGATCGGGCTCCTGTACAGTCTGAGCCTTGCCGCTTCGCCTTACCACATCATCATTTCTCGCCTTCAGAAACACTGTCATCCAATTATAGGACGGACGTGGCATTAAAAGGTCCAGGTCGGTCTGATTCGGCAACTTTTGCTTCACCAACGTCCTTGATATATCACGATGACTCCATAAGACCGAATTCAAGTCGCAAAGCTCACAGGGTTGAGATACCTGGAAACCTCGAATATCGCCTCAGATTGCGCCAACAGCCGAGGGATGCTCGGGCTTGCGGCTTTGGTGAACGGGACCGCCGAGCTATTGATCCACCACCCGTTATTGAGCTCAAGATCTTAGACAAGGTGACTGGTCAACCCGAACAGGATCCAAGCGCTATGCTTGCGCTACATTGCTCATTGCGTGATCAGGATGGACAGGAGGAGACTGTTGCTGGAATGTCGACACCGTTGGGCCCATCCCACAACCAACAACTCATGGGCTCTTTGGTGGCTTCGCCATATCAAGCAAAAGACGACCATAATATCGCGGGTTCCTTTTTCGTTTTTCCCGACCTCAGCTGTCGCTCACCCGGCAAGTTTCGGCTTCACTTCAGGCTTTTGCGCGTGGACCCTACGAAAATGCTACCAGGCTCAGTGCACAACAGTGTCGCGACGATCATGACAGATACATTCACATCACATACTGCGAAAAGCTTCCCCGGGATGCGTGCAAGTACTCCTCTGATCAGGTCATTACGAAGACAAGGATTGAACGTCAGTGTGAAGAAAGGTTCGGAGCGTCGCGCCAGTAGAACCAAGACCAAGCGCCAGCGAAAAAGCGACGACGACGACGATGATGATATAGCCTCAGAGTCGGATTCTGTTTGCGAACAGGAAGGCGACGCGTTTTACATGGCACAGCGTTCTCTCGCGAGGTTAGAAAAGCCCCGAATTAACATCCAATCGGCGAGGAAAAGGAAGAAAGCGGCTGCAAAAGTGTGAAAGATAAATGCAGCTCGAAAATCGAACGTACGCATTGGCCCTTGTGAAGCCAAGCTCATGGATCATGAGATCCTGCCGCTCATGATTTGCCGGTCCTTGCGGAAGGGCTAATCTCGAACATTAATATAGGCTCGGAATGAGAGCTGGCGCTCGGCAGGGTCATGTCCAAGCGGTGAACAGTACGTCCCTTCGAGGTGTCCCCGACGAGCGGTGAGCGACGTGCAGCAGCTGGCCTCCTTTTACCGATGTTCATGACAGACCAGTCAGACATGAGTACTCAACGCCTGTACAAAGCTGACGACAAGGTTCGCAGCTTAACAGCAACAGTTTCGATGAAGTGGGGGTCCATATCGCATAGAACGCGTTCATTCTCCATGTACAGAAGACGTCCCTGTGCACCTAGGTCCTAAGCTTAGAGCCATATGAGCACTCGTACAACCCACTTGGACCGAAACCCCTCCCGCTATCGGCCCTTTAACAGCTTGTCGTTTGAAGTCATCTCATGGGGACAACTTCGTACAGTATAAGAGGCTATCCAGTAGGGAACTACATCTCTCGTATACCTTAAGTAATGATAATATCGTGGTAGCTGCGTTCTCTAATAGTGCATCAGACAAGACATTGGACATGTTGTCAAGCCGAAATAGGAAGGTACAGGTAATCAACCTTTAAAGCAAGTAGTTACATGACTTCATGCACTTACACCTTAGCACTTGTTACCTTACATACGCATGCAATCTTCTGTGCTCACCATCGTCAGCTTGTGCATCTCTCGTAGACTAATACCCTTCCAACATCACGAAACGGCCAGTCTCCTGTCAAATCAGGAACTCAGCCTAGATAAGCACATTTGACAAAGACCCACACTCTGACCTGAGGATTCAATCCCGGGTTCAAGATGACATTCGATGTGAACCAAGTACGCAAGCATTTTCCAGCTCTGCAACACCAACAGGTCTACTTCGACAACGCGGGAGGCTCGCAGGTCCTCCAAGAAGTCATTGACAGTATCACGAAATACTTGTGCTCAAGCAATGTTCAGCTTGGAGCCAGCTACCCGGTCTCACAGACGTCCACCAAGCTCTTCGAAGATGGCTGCACGGCCGCAGCAACATACATCAACGCCGCTCCCAACGAGGTCGTCCTCGGGCCCTCGACGACCCAGCTCTTTCGCAATCTCTCCGCTGCGTTGTATGACTACATCACGCCGGAATCGGAGATCATCGTCTCGCTGCTGGATCACGAAGCCAACATTGCCTCATGGGTGCAGCTTGCCGCCTGGAAGAAATGTACGCTCAAGTGGTGGGGTGCGGCGAGCAAGACGAACCCGCAGCTTGATCCGGCCGAGCTGCGCCGTCTAATGACCCCCAACACTCGCCTCGTCGCCTGCACGCATACCAGCAACATCCTGGGCACGATCAACGACGTGCGCGCGCTCGCCGCAGTGGTCCACGAAATCCCCGGCGCACTGCTATGCGTCGATGCGGTGGCATACGCACCCCACCGCGCCGTCGATGTCCGCGACTTGGGCGTCGATGTCTACTGCTTCAGCTGGTACAAGGTGTACGGTCCGCATATAGCCATGATGTACGTGGCGAAGTCAGCGCAGCAGCATCTCAAGACATTGGGCCACTTCTTCAAGCCGACCGACTCGCTGGAGAACCTGCTTGGGTTGGCGGCGGCGAACTACGAGCTGACGGCCAGCGTGCCGGCGGTGTGCGAGTATCTGCGAGAAGTGCCGTGGGAAGAAATTGCGCGGCACGAGGAGCGTTTGCAGGGAGTGCTGATCGATTATCTGTGCTCGAAGCCGGATCTGTTTCAAATTTGGGGTGAGCCGGTGGCGGATGCGGCAAAGCGAGTGCCTGTCATCAGTTTCACGGTGAAGGGGTGGAAAAGCAAAGATGTGGTGGATGCAGTCGAAGCTAAGAGCAACTTTGGGTGTCGATGGGGCACGTTCTACTCGGTCAGATTGGCAGAGCAGGTCATGGGGTTAGATCCAGTGGATGGCGTCGTGCGAGTGTCGCTTGTACACTACAACACAGGTAAGGTAGCACATGCAAAGGAGGATCATGGTATTGGAGACCTGCTAACAAAGTGCTGTCGCATCGCCAGAGGACGAGATTCAGGGATTTGTCAAGCTCCTGGATGCAATAATCTCAACATGATCCAGGACTCGGATCTGTATACCATGCTTCGCCTTATAATGATCGGCAAGGTACAATAGCTACTCGCTATCATCATCGCTTGCTTCAGTGTAAAGCTCGAGTACCGAGGTCCCAGCCACAAGCTCCCGAGTATTTCGTCATGCCGTACATCAAGCCCTTCCGAGCAGACGCTTATGGTCCTTGTACGCCTTGATCTCCTGCTCAGTCGGTCGAGCTTCAGTTCTATCGCCACCACGTATTGGGTCTTGATTTGGCAACTATGATTTTGATCAGCATATATCAAAGGAATGGGGGACTAATCATAGGTTGTTGACCACGTACCCGTTCGAGATGAAACTGATGCCTGTTCTTGGAAAGATCCAGAACACTTGAGCTTTTCACAGCATACAAACCATCGTAGCGGAATCCGAGCTGCGGCGCCCACTTGCTCTTTGCGTTGTGAGATCTGATCAGGCGTAGGGGCATGCGGTTGGCTTGGTTTTTGAGCAGTAAAGCCGTGTTCGAACTGATTTCGTCTTTGCTGTCTGTGCCGCAGTACTGCAACCAATCACCGTGGTCTTCGTCCGGGTATGGTTTACCCTCCGAGTCGAGACCTCCTGATACTATCACAGAGAATGCTCCTTGGTCACGCGCGCCGGCTATTCCGCCTTGTGCAGCACCGTGAGCGCCATCTCGAAGGGTACATAGCTGCGTCGGCCACCACTGTCCATTGACCAGATGGTTGTCACCATGATGCTTCCATGGTACCGCCTTGAACCTCGGATCGATGCAATCGCCTCCTTTCTCGTTCTTGGAAGCCGTCTTGATCCCACGCATGATGTCTGTTTCGAAGTCGGAGCGACACCATTTAGTGTACAATTCCAGTGCGTCTGCTTTGATGTCATATGGCCAGCTACCCTGCCCACCTCTGAACACCTGTGGTAGCCCATTGTCGTTCGAAAGCATCAGGTTGTCTCTGAGTAGCTGACCCGTGACATCCATAAAGACAAGATTGTGCAGCATTTTGCGCACGTTCTGGAAATCGCCTTTCCTCACGTAGCCTTTCAGACTTGCGAGAGCAGCGTCCGTGTTGGCCAACCTCACATCCTTGGAGCGCGCTTTCGACTTTGAAAGATTCTGATACCATTCTGGAGGCATGTTGGACGAAGTAGTGGGTACTGGCTGGGGATCGCCCGATTGTGAGGATGAAGCATGAACATTTTTTGGAATCTTGATATCATTGAGCGCGGGCTCTGTCTTCATTTTCGGTTGGTTTGGCCGCAAGGTGTTTGGCTGTCCCACTGTCGGTGACGGTACCCTTTCGGCACGTTCCTTACGTGGCGCCCAGTCTTTCAGAATGTCGCTTCCTGCCCCGAGAGTCTTTGACGGCTCGGGGTCACGTTTCGAAGATCGCACCAGCATCCTTTCACGAGATGCAAGGGGTACATTATCGCCATCATCATCGTCGCTAATCACATATTCTTGCTTCACAGCATGAGCGGGAGAGGCCGGAGGCATGTCGACATCGATCGAAGGCGGTGTCCCTGCATTGAAAGGCTGTTCTGGTATTCGGTCTTCGCCACCTGTGCTGAGTTGGATCTTACGACGCTTGTTCCGCATGGCCTCTCTGCGCCTGGTGAACTCCTCTTCATCCACAGAGTTTAGTTCCGCCTTGAACTTGTCGCGATCAGCGAGGTCGAGCCCCGTCTGAGGCACGCTTTGCTCGTTGCCCATTTTGCATTCGGAGAGACTGTATGTGATCTACGTGACCGGGGACAAGGCGAAGATGCAGAGAATGAGCTGCTAATGTGTTGATGATGAGCGAGGAGAGGGGTTCTTGGCTGAATATAGCTGCCGTGTTCGCTGGGGATACCGTACACGACAGTGATGAGATACGTGATGCCTGTTGCTTGCGGTGGTGAGGCACGTCGTGTTGCTTGTCAGTGCCGTCCTTTTCGCGCTTCGATGGTGAAGTGCAGCGTACGGTAGACTGCACGCTTTTATGCTTTCATAGACCTGACGCGAACCTACGTAGGCAGCGCACACAAGCTGCCAAAGCACTTTAAGGGCACTTCACCTGACTCTGATCGGCGATGCACATTATCGAACAGATCTACATGGAGTTGCGCGTCAGGTAGTTGCCTATACTTGCAGTGAAGGTGAAGTGAAGTGGCGAGCTCCGTAAAGAGTGGCAAGCTTCTATCACGTGACCTACACTCCCTATCTTCAGTCTTGCTTCCA
Organism: Microcyclospora pomicola; assembly: GCA_002786065.1. Lineage (NCBI taxonomy): Eukaryota > Fungi > Ascomycota > Dothideomycetes > Capnodiales > Microcyclospora > Microcyclospora pomicola. Next base: position 352,348 of record NHNY01000008.1, on the reverse strand, counting down.
ATGAGGCTCATTTGAATCATCTAAAGCGTCAGCTGCCATCCCACCGCAAATAGCAGACAGCAATGGGCACTGTTTCGCTTCTTCACGGGATGCCTCATCGCTCCGTGTGCCGCCGCACTAAATTATACCATCCTGCATTCCATTCGTGCATCACGCGTGTTTTCAGCAAGCATATATGCGCCTGGTAAGCACGAGCTGCACCGTTCATCGAGGCAGGCCACCCGCCTGTACATATGCTCGTGTACGGTGACCTTGCGAAGTACGCGCCTTGGCGGAGGAGATGTTGCTTACTGTTCCCCCAGCCGACAACGCTGTTTGAAATGCTTACAATGGGAGACCCCAGCTCTCACCTTCTCGTCTGTGAGATGCTGACCTCCGAGACGCAGTCAGCGGCTGATTAGTAGCTGACCATCAATCAACAGCCGCGGAGCAAGTATCATATGATCACTCCTTCGATTGGGCAAGGCGGTGAGCTGATGATCGCAAAGGAGTCCAGGACTTGAGTAAACAGGAAAGACGGAGCACATTTCACTCGCGTAGCTCAATTTCAGCGAAGCTCAGCATCAACGATTGATCAAGTAGACCGCGATCTCTGGACACCAGTCCAACATCACACCGGGAGACGCAATGCGAGAAGGTTTCGAACCTACGACCGTACCCGAACGTCGAGATTGCTGATGCCAGAAGCTTGTTACATAAGATACCACCCCAATATGTCACCCAGGTGAGTAAAGCAGAAACCACCACACCACTTGCATGACTCGTGAGCTGGCGGCTGTCGTCGCGAGCGGAACGCTAAGCATCGAAGAAACGGCACAACCACTGTCGATGGCGTGATAAGCATATCTTGTGGAGGCAGAGAGGCGTTCACCATGTACGCCGCCCATAAGCCAAGTCGTGCGGCTAGCAAAAGCCACGGCTGCAAGGCTGGAAGAGGAAGGACAAGCCACATGTCCCAAATAGTCGAATGTAGAACCACGTGTCCTTCGATTCAAAGGATAAGGTACTAACTGTAGTATGATCTGGCTAAGAGAGGAGAGGCTACTGTATACATGGCGACTTCGCCTCGATCATGGTAACATGCTTGCCGCGTACACAGCATGATCCTCGCTTCCTCACGAGCTGAAGATTCCACGAAGCAGGTGGCATGGTTGTCGCAGATACTTTGCGCAATCACATATGGCCAGGATCTGGAAAGCTACAGCTTAATCAACGATCCAGCATTCTGGAGCATGTGTGGAGGGGGCGATCAACGTGGCTCAAGCCTGCGTACCTGGCCGCGAGTGTTTCTCAAGCACGTTAGCCTTCCCTCGCGCGAAAGACACCGAACGAATTGTGAAAGCTACACTTATGCAAGGAGATTTGCGCAAAGCAGTGGGCACACTACGTCAATGTCGCTGTCATCTCTGGGACCACACAGCCGTTGTACCCCTGGAGGCGGGTGAACTTTGGCGATCTACGATCGACATCAAAGGATCAACTAACTTCCTGATCCACGTGCTGCGCGGAGGAGCGGCAGTCCTCCAATACATACTCTGTAGTATGTACAAGTCAGCAACTGGAGGCATGGGACTTCCCTGCGCATGGTACCTTTTCGTGGCAGTCTTGTTCAAGACACAATGATTCCTGCTGTTGGAGGCGTGTCGAACGCGTTACGCGATCATGATGTCAGTGTGTCCTGTATCTTCGCATGATCGGCCTAGGCCGGACAGCCCGCCTGTTGAGAATTACAGCTGCAGCGCGCGGACCCGTTGTGCTTCTTGAGCCTCGTAACTGACTTACAGTATGTGCTGGTCTCGTTCGCACATATCGACTGTATTGGCACACCGCCGTTGCCGCATGCATACATGTATGATGCAGTCAGACTACTCAGTCAGGTGTTTCAAGCTCGGCCTGAAAGTCGTGTGCCTGATGATCGGGCACAGTCAGACATCCAATGAAGCATACCTTATGGATCATTGTCATGGTCGCGGTACGCACCATCGCTTCACCGTGAACTAAACTCGCCTGTTCCTCTACTGGCGGCGCGTCCTCCCATTGTGGAAGATCGGAATTGTCTGTAACCTAGAGATCACACGTGTTGCATGTGGAAGCCACATGGAAACAGAATGATCGACAGCTAGAAGGACCAGGGAGACAGCCGCCTACGACATCACTGACATGGTGCGTGAGTAGCTGCGTTCGAGTGCTACCATGGCCCTTACTATATGGCGGGTCGTGGCAGACGCCGGTCTGCAAAGGAGCAATTGCTTGTCCTGCGAGGTCGACTTTAGCGCAACTCGCAGTGAATCGACGCTCGTTTGGCTGAGCAAGTGCTAGTCTCGTAGCAACACTTGCTGCCACAGCTTACTTTGCACCATGACACGAAGCACTTCTTGTCGCTTAGCCATGAAGTTTGCACGGTTGCACCGATTGCAGGATGGTGGGATTCTCGGGTCATGCCGATTTTGCGAGCAGGCATTGCTGCTTAGACAGTGTTACAATTTGCCGACCAAGAGCGGGATAGCAAAAGATCTCGTACCGCGAGATGAATGCACGGAAGAATGCTTTCGGAAATGCTGTTGCCGTTGTGGGAATGAGCCATATGCATCAGGCAGCCCGTTCGACCGTTGTGATAATGTCACCACCGCCTCGTGCATTTGTGCGATCGAGATTGCGACACACACAGACATACACGATGATCATCGTCTCGTCGACAAGGTGGTGTCGTTGGCCTGATGCCTCCACCAGCCGCCAGCTGCCCCACAGAGTCTCATGGACGATTAGCGATGTTGCAGTGCATCTGAAGGTTTGGTTCCGCGGCCACAGTGTGCTGGCGTGGCTGACGAGCCGCTACGGCATGGCGCCGTTCTGAGCATAACCAAATGTAAGCCTCCAGCTGCAGCTGTTACATACATCTATGGAGTGTGTGCAGTGAGGGGTCCACCAGATGCTACCTTCATGAGCATGAGGCTGGCTGCCGCGGCATCTTGGGGCGACTTTCGTCCGAATGGCCAATCACCGCTGACGGCTGTCCACATCGCCAGTCAGCTATGCGATGAGGACGACCGTCATAAAATAAGCATTATTACCACTTACAAACTACAACGCTTAGCTGTGAGTTGGACAGTGTCGTCCCATGATAATACTATTCCGCTCCCGCCTTGGCTGCCGGCCGCCCTCTACCGCTCCCATGAGATCATCACCGCTGCCACATGGCCGGCACGCCTTATGCGCTGATCTGCAAGGGGTTGGTGGATCGTCCGTGGGTTGTTCAGGAAGACCATCGCATCAGGTCTACCAACCTTCCGTGGTTGAGCGCGGTATTGTGCAAAGTGTACAGTGGGTGCTCATGGCAGGACTGGAAACGAGCCTCAGCGCTGACTGCCCGAAGGATTTATGCACGACAAATGCACACAAGTCAGCATCGGCACGGTCACCCAAAGCTGATGCTTTGGTAACAATTATGATCGTGCTAATGTACACGTAGGTACCACGCAGCTTGCCAGCCTGCCTGAGGTAGCGTCCACTTGCGGTAGAGATTCCTAGGATGGATGCAGGTCAATCAGCCACACTCAAAAGCTCAAACCTTAGCAGGATCGGCGTGTGTGGGATCACGGAACACCGCCTGCAACGCTCCCTCGTGCTCGAACCATGATGTCCACTAGCCAGGACAAGAAGATCCTTCGCTGATCATGGACTCTTTCAACGACTACTACTTCAGGTTGCCGAGTGCACCTTGTACATAAAGGATGCAAAGGCCCCGAAGCAGGTGCATCGAGAGAGTCAAGTATCTTCCATTCTTAACGACCCGGTCACTGTTGCCAGTCCATTGAGACCATACCACGCATCCTGTGTGAACAGTACTGGACACCCTCAACGACGATCAATAACATAGCACAACATCAACATCAACTCGACCCCTCCTCATGTCATTTGACACCACGAGCTGTGGTGCACACCCACACTTCTCCATGTCTCCGTCCACTAACGATCTACGATCGAGAATGAGGAGATCAAATACCATGGATTCTCAGACTTCGACTGGCCGCTCCAAGACGCACCGGAAGCTAAAAGAAAGTTGCAACGAGTGTGGCTACGCGAAGGTAAAGTGCAGCAAGGAAAAGCCGCAATGCTCTCGTTGCAAAGAGCGAGGTCTCACTTGCGGCTACGACTTCTCCTCACGAGCTGGCCGGAGGTTGGCGTCTTCAAGAGCGACAACCTCTGATCCATCATCCGTGCGCCAAAGCAGTGCATCCCGGCCTCAACATCAACACTACCGCGGACAAAGCCTCACAGCTTCCCCCAGTCTTTCACCCACTGTTATGCATCACAATCCAACTCTTATGGCCGGCAGTGCTAGTGATGCCGAGCTGGCAGCCTTCGGCTACTTCTCAGACGCATTCGGAATCCACGACTATTCTCTAGACTATCTTACGCCGTCTGCTTCACCCGTCATGCCTTGCAGTATGGACATGCCGATCGATCCCATGATGGATTTCAGTCATCTCGACCAAGCCACACAAAACATGCTCCCACCAACTTACTTCAACGATGCTTCAGCGCACATGAACCCAATCTTCACACCACCTACCATGATGTCCCCAGACGCACTGCCTGTCTCGCCGGTGACGCCTGACACTCCCGTTTCCCGCCAAAGCAGCGTCGGGTCAGCCGCATGTCATGAGGTGCTGAGAGGTAACAGCAGCTGTCTATCGAAGATGCTCAGCGTGCTGGCCATCCAGGAACATGGGCACCGGGTGGATGAGTCAGGCTATGGCTCCGGCGCCTCAAGCCCAGTACATAACATGACATCGGTCGAGGACGCCATTCATGCCAACAGAACCATCCTAGATGCTGCATCATCGACTCTCGACTGCCACTGCCTTGCCACCAGCAGTCAATTGATCTACCTTCTCGTCTCAACCGCATTCGACGTCATGTCACGCTACGCAAAGGCCGCTTCATACCCTGATCTGGTGATCTCATCACCTTCGCTCCAAGCCTTTGCCTTGTCCAATGCCAGCGGGTCATACCCCAGCACTGATGCCGGTCCTGCCCGCCTCGTCTTCGGCGAGCTGCACAAGGTGCTCCGCTTCATCGACCTCCTCGCCCAGCGGTTCCAGGAGCTCAACTCGCTGCAACGGCCCGACGCCCAGCGCCACGACAGCTTCATCTCGGGCACCAGCAACGTCGCTATGAGCAACATCGGCAACATCAGCAGTAGCTACAAGCCGCAGGAGCTGGGTGACGCCTGGAAAGGCCAGGTCGTCTGCGTCTCCGCCGCCACCTTCCAGTCGCTTGAGACCGACCTCCGTCGCCGCCTCAAGGAGATCCGCGATGGCATCTTGACTCAGTTACGCAGCAGGACGCTGTAGGTGTTTCATCTGTTTGATCTGTTTGGGTTTCGGTGGCGCACTTTATCGGTTTTCTGCAATGCATTTTCATGAGCGACGGCGTTCAAGACGGGACGACATTCATGATCGGTCATGGGTCAGGAGCGGATTGCGGTCCTGATGACCGGCACCACGGTGGGAGCGTGCATATTACTCTGGGTTGTTCACTTCATCTTCAGCATTCTGTCTCGTTGCATGTGCGGCTTTCTGTACAGGGCATTGGCAGCTGAGACGACCAGGCGATGACGTCTTCAGAGAGGGTGTTCAGCTGGATGGTGGGGGGAAAGACAGCTTCGTAGTTCTATTCTCGTGCAAAGCAAACACGCATCTCTGATAACATTCTACCTTGCTTCTACATCCACCTTCATACACTTTTTCCTTCTTGATCTTCCTACTTCTTTACTCGAACACGAGAACAATCCTGAACTCGCTTGGACAACAGTGCACATACGTCTGGAACGGGAAACACGCTCATCATGGCTTCCGCGATCAAAGGCGGTGTCAACAGCATGCTCTCGGCACTGCACCTGGGCGGGAAGAAAGAAGAAAGCGAGAGCTACAGCCCACCCACAGACGAGGAACTACGGCAGCTGAGGGACAAGTACGAAAAGGCCGGACAGGAACAGGTGTGGGCATACTACGACGAGCTCAAACCGGAGGAGAAGGGCGCGTTGTACCAGCAATTGCTACGGTTCGACCCGGAGCGCATCAATCAACTTGCGAACAAGGCATTACATCCGCCGCACGAGGAGCAGGAGGGCGAGACAAAGCAGACGTCACTCGAGCCACTGCCGGCGTCGGCGACGACGAGCACGATCGACAGCGATGCAGCGGATCTGGAGAAGTGGTACAAGTCCGGCTTGGCCCTTGTGGCGCAGAACAAGGTCGGCGTGGTGCTGATGGCGGGCGGGCAGGGCACGCGCCTGGGCAGCTCGGCGCCCAAGGGCTGCTACGACATCGGCCTGCCCAGCAAGAAGTCGCTGTTCCAACTGCAGGCGGAGCGGATCTGGCGACTGCAGCACCTCGCCAGCAAGCATCATGATAAAGAGGACGTCGTCATCCCATGGTATATCATGACTTCGGGGCCGACGCGCAAGCCGACTCAGCAGTTCTTCGAGGAGCATCGGTATTTCGGACTCAACCGCAACAACGTGGTGTTCTTCGAGCAGGGTGTGTTGCCTTGCATCAGCAATGACGGCAAGATCCTGCTGGAGTCGAAGGGGAAGGTTGCCGTGGCCCCGGATGGGAATGGTGGGTTGTATACAGCACTCGTCACTGCCGGAGTGGTGCAGGACATGGAGAAGCGAGGCGTCGAGCACATCCACGCTTACTGCGTCGACAACTGCCTCGTACGCGTCGCCGATCCTACGTTCATCGGATTCAGTGCCGAGAAGGAGGTCGACATCGCGACCAAAGTGGTGCGGAAGCGGGACGCCAAGGAAAGTGTTGGACTCATCCTGCAGAAGAACGGCAAGCCCGACGTCGTGGAATACTCGGAGATGGACAGTGCGACGGCGGAAGCGAAAGACGCAAGCGACAGCAGCTTGCTGAAGTTTCGCGCGGCTAACATCGTCAACCACTACTATAGCTTCCGATTCCTGCAATCCATCCCCGAATGGGCCAACAAGCTGCCGCATCACGTCGCCAAGAAGAAGATCCCGTCGATTCCGAGCGACTCCAAGGATGGCGCGCAGGTCAAGCCGGAGAAGCCGAACGGGATCAAACTCGAGCAATTTGTGTTTGACTGCTTTCCCTTCCTGGCCATGGAGAAGTTCGCGTGCATGGAGGTCAAGCGAGAGGATGAGTTTTCCCCACTCAAGAATGCTCCCGGGAGTGGCGAGGACTGCCCCGAGACCAGCAGGAAGGTCATCCTGCAGCAGGGTACGCGCTTCTTGGAGGGCGCCGGGGCGGTGGTGACGAGCGAAGAGTCCGATGGCGGGGTGGAGGTGTCGCCGCTGATCAGTTATGGAGGGGAAGGATTGGAGTTCCTGAATGGGCGGGAGATCAAAGCGCCGGCGGTGATTGAGAAGCAGGATTGATGATGATGATGCAACGATCAACGTACCTCGCTTATGTGTTTCTTACCTACATTGCATGCACTGGTTTCGTACTGTGTTTGATATGGGAAACTAGATAAGGTAGGGATGGTGAAGTTCTCCATCGAGACCATATATGCATTGACGATGATTACGAGTCACGAACAAGCCCAGATCCGACTAATAGCTTGCAGTGTCCTGCAGCATGAGATGTCGTGTACATTTCGCGTGCCCGATGATATTAGACTCTGTTATATGTCGACCTATCTAGTCTCTACCATCCTCTGCCCTGACTTACTGTCTATGCCATGGACAGACCTATACACTGTTACGCCATCGCCAAAGGCTCACAGCTGCATCAACAACAGTCAAGTAATCGCAAGGTGTCACCTAGCAAGCCCCCCCAGCATGGTCTAGGCTCCGTCCATTCTCGGCCGCGAGTGTTATTATCTTATGGTCGGGTTGCACTGGGCACTGGAAGTTGCGCAGAAAAGAGGAAAGTGGGATGCGGGCGCCGATAGATAGAGAGAAAAGCCGCGGATGGCGACTGGACGGGCCTAGGTTAGGCGATCCGTGCACGACCCCCAGGGCCAATCCCGAGAGAACCACAAATTCTGCTTGGGCGCGCACTTTGGCGTGGGTTTGGATTACTGCTACTGCTACTGCTACTGCTACGCTATTACCTTGCCAACTCACGCCGACGAACACGACGATCACGCATACCTACCTACCGACCGTACGAATTGCACGCGTGTTGGAAGTGACCGGAGAGATACCATTCGACAAGACTTTGTGAGGAGGATCTTGCGACGCTTGTTGAGCGGGGATACTCAAGAAGAGACTGCACAGAGAGAGCAAGACAAGAGAGAAGAAGGAGAGCGCGAGGAAGAAGTGCTGAGCTGTTGCTGTTGAGATGTGAGTCTACCATTTGCCGCAAGTGCTGGAGGAATCGTGGGTGGGAAGCCGAGTCTTGCTTGCGAAATTCGACATGTGTACATCATTGCGCTGGCGATTTTGCGCCGGCCTGTGGCTTTCTGCGTTCGCGCTGGATCGTTGAGTGTTACACCAGCTGCGAGGAGCGGAGGTGCGATCACCAGACCACCATCCAAGTCGCGCGTCGTCGAGTCCTCACTTGGGACCGTGTTTCAGTACATTACCAAAGTTGTGCAGTTCTGACGTTCACAAGCAGACTAGAAACCCCCAACACAAACGATATGTCGTCTCTTTCCCGCCGTGCGTGCTACAAGTGCGGCAACGTCGGCCACTACGCCGAGGTGTGCTCGAGCAGCGAGAGGCTCTGGTGAGTGCATCGTGTAATGCGTGGGAGACGCAGAGATGTTTGTCGGTTCCGCGACTGACTCGACGGGAAAAGCTACAACTGCAAACAGCCGGGCCATGAGAGCAACAACTGCCCTCACCCAAGGACGACTGAGAGTAAGTCTTCGGCTTGTCTATTAAGGGAGTATGAATGCTGTGCTGACTGTCTTTCCCAGCAAAGCAGTGCTACCATTGCCAGGGCCTCGGGCACGTCCAGGCTGACTGCCCCACTCTGCGTATCAGCGGTGGTGCTTCTGGCGGACGCTGCTACTCGTGCGGCCAGCCTGGCCATCTTGCCGTAAGTGCTTTCCGTGAAACAACAAGACTCGGGGCTAACATTCGCTTAGCGCAACTGCCCAACTCCCAATGCCGCTCCCTCTCCCCCAGTCGGTCGTGGTGCTGGTGGACCAGCTCGCGGTGGATACGGTGGAGGATTCCGTGGTGGCTTCGCCGGCAACCGTTCTGCAATGTGCTACAAGTGTGGTGGACCTAACCACTTCGCACGCGACTGCCAAGCTCAGGCCATGAAGTGCTATGCTTGTGGAAAGCTGGGCCACATCTCCCGCGACTGTACTGCTCCGAACGGTGGACCGCTGAACGCAGCCGGCAAGACTTGCTACAGGTGTGGCGAGGCTGGCCACATCTCTCGGGATTGCCCACAGAATCAGGTCGACGGAGCTGCACCAGTTGTCAATGGCGACGCTTCTGTCGTCACCGAAGGTGTCTTGGCCGTGCCGTTAGCTCCAGCTGCTATTGCGGCTTAAGCCGACACCTTCCTTTCCCAAATGCACACTTCATTGAGGCCGTGGAGTGTGCCGGCGCTATTTCCTATGGAAATCTTCTGGCCCAGCAAATTTAGATCCGACATCCTTTTCATGTGAAACATTATACTTACAACGACCTCGAAGGTCTCAATGACCTCATGATCCAACGACGAACCAACACCGAAAAGTTTCCTTCACGAATACGACACGAACCCAGCATATACCCCCTTTTGAAAAGAAAAGGCGTAGCAATTTTCAAGTCGAGCCAACCCGTGCAATCCTTGATGCAAGACGGCCAGAACAGCCGGTGCAGGATGCTTGGCTGCGCGGGATGAGACGATATCGGCCGACCGAACTTTTGGCATGGGGAAGCGAGAAGGCCAGCAGCGGCGAGCGAAGCAGACGAGCGGAATCGAGCGCAGTGGAGACCCAACTGAAACAAAGTGTGGGAAGATCCCCGGGAAGCAATCACTGGTTGGGAAGCGGGAAGTGACTGGGAGCCATGCGAGCTCTTCGAGTCGGTTGTGTGTGTTGTGATGTGTGGTGTGGTGTTGTGCTATGCGAGACTATGCGGAGTGTGTGGTATCTCGACTGTACTGGGGTGAGAAGGGGGCGGAAGATTTGGAAACTGTGAGACACTGGAGCGTGGGTCGTGGAAAGCCGATGAACAACGGTTAAAACGTGCCGGTCAGCAGATTCAATGATATCCCTCCTTCCCTCCTCCTCCTCCTTCTTCTTGTCCTGCTTCTGCTCCTGGTCTTATTATCCTCATTCTCAATACTCGTACTTGCATCACAGTAACTTATATTTATCCATCTGCGGCCTTTCACAGCTTCCTCCCCCCCTGAAACGCTATACTCTCAGCCCCCGAAGTGGATCATAATTATCCACCACGACACAATGGTCAAGATCTCCTCTCCACCATCACGACCACCACCGCCGCCACCATCGTCGACACTGGCTTCTTACCTCGCTGGACCTGTAGCGATGGTATAGGATGTCTTGAATGCTCTGCCTCCTCGGCTTCTCGACTGTTGCATCCTCGGCCATCGTATCTTCGATTCATCGCTTCCAAGATCATCCGCTCTGCCTCCTCCAGTCGATCATTCTAGCCTGTTCACAGACGAGCGCAGTACCGCTCTCAGGTTCTGCTTTATGCACTACGGAAGATTATGGCGCGATATCGGGTGAAGCAAAGCAGACCAAGATGGAGTGGCACAAGGTGAGGTGAGGTGAAGTCGAGCGAAACGCGTCCTGTACACGACGCGACACGCGACTAGACGAGATGAGACGATGAGACGCGAAACAGGCAGGCAGGTACGATCTTGTTCCTGCTCTTTGCTGGAGTTATGTATCCACCCACATTGATCTGGCAGGTTCTTGACATCTTCCGCTTGATCTGCTTCAATTCTCTTCCACCTCACTTCACTTGACTTCCTACCTATTTACCTTTCCTTTCTTGTTCTGCTGCATCACGACATCCATCAGCTTACCAGGTAGACTCTATCAGCAACGTTCCTGCCGTAGTTGCACGATCAGCTTGTGGCGAACTATCGACCACCACAATCCAACGAGACTGCACGTGAAGAGACACGTACATTCGATAGTCCTTCGTGCACCAGCCTAGATATGCCGGCATCTGTGGCGGGTAGTGAGGAGGGTGAAGTATGCCTGCCTGCCTTCCAGCTTGCTCAGGACTACACTGCAGAGACCTTGTGCATGATTCCGTGCCCAGACTAATGTGCACATCAGGATAGCGACTTCATCATCGACATCGATGCCCTTCAGGCTCACGGTATGATATTTCTTTCTGCAAGGTCGAGATCCTTCAACAGGCACAACCGGGTAGCTGAATGATGTCTTCAACAGGTATCAATGTCGCGGATATCGCGAAGCTGCGGAGTGCAAATCTGCATACTGTCGCTGTAAGCCTTGTCCTCACTTCGGTGTGAACGTGTTGGGAGATCAAACTCGTTCGTCCAGGCCAACGGATGGGACGAGGACTGACGTTCAATACACAGTCGGTGCATGGCTCTATGACCAAGAACTTGATCAAGATCAAGGGCATGTCGGAGACCAAGGTCGAGAAGATCAAGGAGGCTGTGAACAAGTGCATGGTGAGTACACGCAATTTGCCTGTCGTTGAGCTACATTGACGCCTATCTTAGTCCGACTCGGGCGGCTTCAAAACCTCGGCGGAACTCCTACAGCAGCGTCGAAGATGTTTCCGTCTTCAAACCGGCAGCAAGCAGCTAGACGCTATCCTCAACGGCGGATTCCAGTCTTCAAGTGTTAGTGAGGTGTTTGGCGAGTATCGGTGCGGCAAGACGCAGCTCGCTCATACACTCTGTGTGATGGCCCAGCTTGAGAAAGAAAGAGGTGGCTGTCCGCCAGGCAAGGTCGCTTATATCGGTAAGCTGCGTGTGATTGGTATAGGTTGGCTATGTTGAGCTGACGCTTTGTTGTAGATACAGAGGGCACCTATCGACCTCAGCGTATCATCGAGATTGCTCACCGCTTCAATGTCGATCCAGACACGGCCAGCGAGAACATCATCTACATTCGTGCCGACAACAGCGAGAATCAACACATTGCATTGTTGAGACTGGCGGAACACTTTGTCAGTGGAGAGTTTCGGCTGCTCATCATCGACAGCATCTGCGCATTGTTCCGTGTTGACTATCAAGGACGCGGCGAACTGAGCGAACGTCAACAGAAACTCGGCCAGCATCTAAGCGTCTTGACCAGGATGGCAGAAGAGTTCAATCTTGCCGTCTTCATCACCAACCAGGTGCAGTCTGATCCAGGTGCCAGTGCTCTCTTCGCCAGTGCCGATGGCAGGAAGCCGATCGGTGGGCATGTGGTGGCTCATGCCTCCGCGACTCGCATTATGCTGCGGAAAGGCCGTGGTCTCGAGCGAGTCGCTAAAATTGTCGACTCACCAGGTATGTTCCGTTGCCCGTCAGCAACAACTTCAATCTTGCTGACCCAGAGACGATAGATTGTCCGGAGAGTGAAGCGACTTATATCATCACTACGGGTGGTATAGACGATCCTGACAAGGCTTGAGTGGGTTCATTGTGAACGAGGGACAATAGCTCATGGGTGTGGTGACCGTACCCTTGTGGATCTTGCTGAACTAGAATCGCTGTCTTTGCTTTATAGATGGAGAACGATGCTCTTCTTAGTGTAGCATACTGCAAAATGCCGACAATTGTTAGTTCGACAATGCTAAATGAGGCCGAACTGGCTAGATAGCTCAGACAAGCGTCAGCGATCACAACGAGGCCTCAACGGTACATGCACCTTGATGGCTGACAATGTAGAATAAATACAAATCGGTTGCCTCCTCCACATCCGACAATGAGAATACCATGCCACTTCCAACAATATGCATTTTCAAGCCTTTCGTAAGGATGATTTTTCCCATGTAAGCGACGTACGGACACTGCCCCTCTCTGCTCAAGCGGCTAGGAAGCGTCGCCATGACGTACACCAACATGACGGAGTTCACTGCGCATCATGCGCATACAATGCTTGTAACTCGCGTAGAGGTCAGTCTTGTGTCCTTTCTTTTATTCCACTTCTGATTGCTATCAAATCTTATTCCTTTTCACACCAACATGGCTCTCTCACAAGCTGCTGCGAAGGCCGAGCAAGCAATCGGCCACGATGACAACGCCACGACCGTGCAAGATGTCACGAACCCGGGCAAAGACCGGCAAAAGTATGGCGACCCGACCGAGAACATGAAGGCGTTGGCATGGATGGGCAAGAACAAAGTCGAGATGAGTGAGTTGTGCTGTTCCCCGGGCATTGTCCACTCATGCAGCACGCAAACAGACTGACCATCGCCACCACTCGCCAGTCGAATGCCCCAAACCCAAGCTCCTCGAGGATCGCGATGTCATCCTGAAGATCACCGGCAGCACCGTCTGCGGCTCCGACCTGCACCTGCTGCACGGTACCGTCGTCGAGCTGGAGAAGGGCGACATCCTCGGCCACGAGTTCTGCGGCATCGTCGACCAGGTCGGCCCGGCGGTCAAGAACGTCCAGCCGGGTGATCGTGTCGTGGCGAGCTTCCAGATCGCGTGTGGCCACTGCTACTACTGCGACCAGAAGATGTCGTCGCAGTGCGAGAAGACCAACTCCAACACCATCGAGAACGCCATGTACGGCGGCCGCACTGCGGGCATGTTCGGCTACTCGCATTTCACCGGCGGCTTCGCGGGTGGCCAGGCCGAGTACACGCGGGTGCCGTATGGAGACGTCAATCTGCTGAAGCTGCCCGATGATGTGCCGGATGAGAAGGGCCTGTACCTTTCTGATGTCATCTGCACGAGCTGGAACTGCGTGGTTGACACTGGTGTCAAGGAGGGTGATGTTGTGGCTGGTATGTTTACGCTAATCCCTGTCTTTACGACCGTGACATGGTCTTCGTCGGGAAACATTGCTAACCGTCTTGCCAGTCTGGGGAGCTGGTCCCATCGGTCAAATGGCCGCCGACTTCTCCTTCCTGCGCGGAGCCAAGCGTGTGATCGTGATCGACCAAAACTGGCGCCTGGACTACGTGAAAGCGAAGTACCCGCGGGTGGAGACGCTCGACTTCTCGCAGCTCAAGGGGACGAAAGCAGTGGTGGCGAAGCTGAAGGAGATGGTGGACGGGCGCGGGCCCGACGTGGCGCTCGAGTGCGTGGCGGGCGAGTACCCGAAAGGCTGGCTGCACACGATCGAGCTGGCGACGGGGCTGGAGACCGACACGTCGGAGATCCTCAACGAGATGATCGAGAGCGTGCGCAACTTCGGCAGCGTCGGCATCACGGGCGTCTACGTCGGGTACACGAACCACTTCAACATCGGCAGCATCATGGAGCGCGGCATCCGCTTCATCGGCAACGGCCAGGCCCCGGTCCACCGCTACTGGGACAGCCTGCTCAAGAAGATCCAGAGCGGCGAAATCGACCCGCTCAAGATGGTCACGCACCGCGTCCGCGTCGAGGACCTCGACAAGGTCTACTACAAGTTCGAGAAGAAGGAGGACGGCATGCAGAAGGTCTTTGTGCAGACGCGCTTCTCCGCCCCGCCGTGTGCGGGCTCGCCGCAGTTGACGACGTATTAGACTGGTCGTGACGATGATGAAATGAGATCATGACTATCGTTTTTGAGCAACAGTATACACGTCTTGAGTTCATTCCCAAGTGATTGACACTCTTGACGTTAAATAACGCTTTCAAGATCAAATTGGTAGATGTTCTTGAAATATGTACCTTGCTCACGCTCACAGTTTTATGGTCTCTATATGATTCATTAAGCTCGAGACGTTCATCCACCTAGCAGTGCTTCTCCTGAACATGCCCGTCCTCCCCTACAACTTGTACCCCAAGTCACCCACCTTGACCCCCGGCCCACAGATCAACGTCTTGATTCCCTTACCCGCCTTGACGTCCGCAAACGCCTTCTCAGCGTCCTCAAACGCCACCCGCCCCGTGATCAGCTCCTTGACGCTCAACCGCCCGCTCGCCACCAATCCAACAGACAACTTATAATCCCCCTCCTTGTACCGGAAGCTCCCCTTGACCACCAGCTCCTTGTTCCCCATCAGCCCGATCGGGAACGAGATGTCCGGCTTGCCGTTGCCGGCCTGCACGTACGTCCCGCCGCTGCGCGTCGCGTGGATCCCCGTTTGGATGCACGGCTCCGCGCCCGTCGCGTCAATCGTCACGTCGGCTCCGAGCCCCAGATCGGCCGCGTCGATGATGCGGCGTGCGGCGTCTTCGGCGCTCTCGCGCTGCGCGACGACCGTGTGCGTTGCGGCGTAGCGTTTGGCGAACGCCAGCCGCTCCTCGTTCATGTCGATGCAGATCACTTTGGTTGCGCCGAAGGCTTTGGCTACCGCGCAGCATAGGATGCCCACGGGGCCCGCGCCGAAGACACTGTGGGGTGGGGTCAGTATGAGGGGAGAGACGGCGAAGAGAGGCTGCTCACATCACGCTGTCGCCGGACTTCACACCTCCCTGCCGCACGACGTGCACACCCACACTCAACGGCTCCATCAGCGCGCCCTCCTCCAGACTCACGTGCTCAGGCAGCTTATAGCAGAAGTCCTCCGGCAGGACATAGTAGCGGGCGAGCGTGCCGTCATACGGCGGGGTGGCCGCGAACTGCATATCCAGACACAGATTGTACGAGCCCTCCTTGCAGCGCGCGCAGCGGCGACAGCACACGCCGGGCTCCATGCACACGCGGTCGCCGACCTGCAGCGTCGTGACGCGCGCGCCGACGGCGGCGATCACGCCGCTCGACTCGTGCCCGAGCACCATCGGGTCCTTGACGACGAAGGGCCCGATAGCGCCGTGCACCCAGTAGTGCACATCGGAGCCGCAGATGCCGGTGTACTTCGGCTCGACCAGGACGTCGTAGTCGGAGGTCAGGGTGGGGATGGGCCGGTCCTCGAAGACGACGCTGCCGGGCTTCTGCAGGACGAAGGATGGATTCTGGGGGTTGGGAAGAAGGGAGTGGTTAGCTGGGGATGTTTCGGACATCAATGTTGTGCTGGGGGTATTGGCGGGGTTCGGTCTTACATCTTGTGCCATTGCTGGACGGTAGGGAGAAGATTGATTTGCTGGGTCGTTCAGATGGGATTGCTTGCAATCAGACTCGATCCGTTGACAGGCTGGTGCTTTTTGAGACCTACAATATTCCTTTTTCACAAACATTCATGACTTCAGCATGAATCGTGGGGAGCGTCATCCTCACCGCGGGGTCGTAGTCAGGGTCCTGCTCTACAATAATGTGGGAGAAATGGGATTACTGCATTGGGCTTTGCCGGTGAATGCTCATTGTCACCTGAAATATGGCCTCAGTAACCTCATCAGCCATTGATGCTGTGAGATACTGGAGGACGATACTATATCAACTCGATACGTGAAATGCATATCTTGGATAGTACAGTATCAGTCATAACATCACCGTCCATTGTTCACATTATTCAGTATCAGCATCCTCGGCGAGACATCCTTATCAGTGCCGGCGGACGCTGACCTCGCTCTCCCCTGCCCGTCACGCCCCTACCACCGCCCATCTAGAACGTCGACACAAGTCAGCCACGGCGGTCACACCACGCGACAACCCCCAAAAGCAACAACGAGCTGGAGATGTGAAAGATGCACAAGTATGCAGGGCGTGATTCTGGAGAGTGATGAGCGGATGCCATCGAGTCAATCGCCGCCGTTTCATCTTCCTTATCAGCCCGACGGCCAAGCACTTCCGCCCTAGACCCTCCACACATGGCTGCCTCGTGCGTCGAGTGCTTATCGCTGCACCGCATCCATCCACTAGAATCGCGGCATCGACGAAAAGCTAAACGATGGAGCTTTTGGATACAGAACTTGCGTTGGAAGCGATGTCGCTAGATCAACGGGCGAGGTCTTACAAAGGGTCCTTGCTTCGCTGCCGTTGCGGTGGTTCTGATCGAATCCTATTTCCATTGGACCTGAACTCCATCAGAACCTCTCTGTTGTAGGCCATTAAAGTGCAGACTACCAGGCTGAGCAACAATGTCAGAACGAGCTCCGGTTTTGAGCCAGGCGACCGGCTATGGAGTCATCCTGGGTCTGGGTTTCTTGTTCGCGTAGGTGTGATGCATGCTGGTTATGAAAACCTCGAGACTGATCGATCGATCCCAGCTTCGGAATGATGTTGACGACGTTCGTGCTCCGCCGATACAACAACGAGCTCCAGACGTCCGAAGTCTTCAGCACCGCCGGCCGTACCGTCAAATCTGGTCTGGTCTCGTCCGCCGTCGTCTCCTCCTGGACGTGGGCGGCGACTCTGCTGCAGTCGTCGAGCGTGGCCTATCGCTATGGAGTCAGCGGTCCGTTCTGGTATGCTTCGGGAGCGACGGTGCAAGTCATCCTTTTCGCCACCTTGGCCATCGAGCTCAAGAAGAAGGCGCCCAACGCGCATACCTTCCTCGAGGCCATCTTGAGCCGATATGGTCCCGTCACTCACGGCGTCTACATCGTGTTCGGCCTCATGACCAATGTTCTCGTGACGGCTATGCTTTTGACTGGTGGTTCTGCTGTCGTCACATCCCTGACGGGGGTGCCCACGGCGGCTGCGTGCTTTTTGCTCCCTATCGGTGTCGTGCTGTATGTCGTTTCCACTTTTCCATGAGTTGCCTTGATGTCTGACATTTTCCTAGCTACACCATGTTCGGTGGCATCAAAGCTACCTTCTTGACCGACTACGTGCACACAGTCATGATCTTGGTCATCATCTTCATCTTCGCCTTCACTGCCTATGCCACCAACAACGTCCTTGGCAGCCCCGGTGCGGTCTACGATGCTCTGGTCGCTGCGGCTGAACGCCATCCAGTCGAGGGCAACGCCGAGGGCAGCTACCTGACCATGCGAAGCAAGGAGGGCGCCATCTTCTTCGTCATCAACATCGTGGGCAACTTCGGCACCGTTTTTATGGACAACGGCTACTACAACAAGGCCATCGCCGCATCGCCCGTCCATGCTTTGCCCGGCTACATCGCCGGCGGTCTGTCCTGGTTCGCCATTCCCTGGCTTTGCGCCACCACCATGGGTCTGTCGGCGCTGGCTCTCGAGAACAACCCCGTGTTCCCCACATATCCGAACAGGATGAGCGCTGCCGATGTCAGTGCTGGTCTTGTGCTTCCGGATGCTGCGGTGGCATTACTCGGATCTGGTGGTGCTGCGGCAACTCTGCTGCTCATTTTCATGGCTGTGACTAGTGCCATGTCCGCAGAGTTGATAGCTGTGTCTTCGATCGCGACCTACGATATCTACCAAAGTAAGTCGAGTCGCTTTCTGTCATCTCTGTACGTCCACTGACTGGTTTTGTCTTCTAGCTTACATCAACCCTGGCGCTTCTGGCCGTCGTCTCATCTACATCTCACACACGAGCTGTATCATCTACGCCATCATCATGGCCTCGTTCAGTACTGGTCTCTACTACGCTGGCATCTCCATGGGCTACCTGTACCTCATGATGGGTGTCATTATCTCAGGTGCCGTGATCCCAGCCTCGTTGACATTGATCTGGGACCGCCAATCGTGGGCCGCTGCAACCTTCACACCTCCTCTTGCACTGGTGTGCTCACTCATTGCATGGCTCGTGACCGCCAAGAAGGAAGGCGGAAGTCTTTCGGTGGATTCTACTGGTAGCAAGTAAGTCACGCTCATCGCACGCCTTGGCCCAACGCGCTTTGCCGCTAACACCAAGCAATAGCAACCCTATGTTGGCTGGCAACGTTGTCTCCCTCCTCACTCCTCTCATCTTTGTACCGATCTTGAGCTTCGTCTTCAAGTCTCCACGCTACGATTGGCTATCGATGAAGACCATCCGTCTCACTGACGACTCCGACGTCGCCGCTGCCGCTCACGTCGACATCGAACTTGTCCCAGGAGCCACGGGACAAACTCCCGAGGAAGCCGAGCAAGAGCAGAAGCAGCTGAACCGCGCTTCCAAGATCGCCCGCTCGCTGACCATCTTCTTGACGATCGCGCTGCTCATTCTCTGGCCCATGCCCATGTACGGCACCGGCTACATCTTCAGCAAGGGCTTCTTCACCGGCTGGGTCTCGGTCGGCATCTTCTGGCTGTTCTGCAGCTCCGCCTGCGTCGGCATCTACCCCCTCTGGGAGGGCCGCCACACCATGGCCCGGACTTCCCGTGCCATCTGGCGCGATGTCACCGGCCGCGGCAAACCCGTCACTCACGGCCGCGCCACGCTCGCGGAGTCAGCAGACGTGCAAGACAAAGTCATGGGGAAGAAGGCTGGTGGCGATACGACGCCGCCTGAAAAGGAGGTTGCTGCTGATGAGTGAATGCAGCAACGTGCAAGCATGAGATGGACACTGAGATGAATGATCAATACCCCTTACTAAAGCAGATAGAACGAAACGGCCGTATTCCTTCTTTACCGCGTTGCAACAATGTCTACGTCGGTCTCAGATCTTGCTCGAAGTGTGTACAAGAGAGATAAAAGGTAGCATTACATCCAATATGGGCGCGCGGCTGATATCGCAATGCCTGAAATTGGCTAGACCAGAACAGGCAGGAGTGGACTTCTGCTTGGCTGCTGATCCCTGCACTCTGGCCCAGGTCCTAGCTTTTACTCACCTCACCTTTGCAGTACATACATATCGAATGAAAAACATGACTTCCGGCAGGAGAAGGATCCCTATCACCATGCCGGTCGCAGGCTCCAAGACGCAAAATGCCAGCGTGGACATGTCTGCGATGTTAAAACCAATAATCACGCTCGTGACGGGAATCGCCTGCAGGGACCTGCATCCTGGGCCCGAAGGATTCACCTCGATGGAGATATATATACATATCTAAGATGGATGCTCAGGGTCTCGACTCGATGTCCTCCCGCCATCAGATGAACAACCTGAAGCTGTAAGAACATCACTCCATGGCCATGGAGCAGCACGACGTCCTCGAATACGATGTCATCATCGTCGGTGGCGGCACGTCCGGCTGCGTGCTGGCCAACCGACTATCCGAAGACCCCAACCTGTCGGTGCTCGTGCTCGAGGCGGGCGAAGACCACAGCGACGACGCACGCATCTACACCCCCGGCCTGGCGGGCAGCATGTGGGACGACCCAGCCTTCGACTGGGCCTACGTCGCCGAGCCCAATCCAGGCATCAACGGCCGCCGCATCAAGCACCCGCGCGGCCGGCTGCTCGGCGGCACCAGCGCCATCAACTCGTTCGCCATCATCTACCCGTCCGCGGCCGGCATCGATGCCTGGGCGGCGCTCGGCAACGACGGCTGGGACTGGCACACGCTCGCGCCGTACTTTCGCAAGTTCCAGACCATCGTGCCGCCGAGCGCGGCCGTCAGGGAGCAGTTGAATATCATGCATAGCGATGAGAGTATTCGTGAGTCCAAGGGTCCGATTCAGGCGGCGTTTCCGCTGCGGGTGACCGAGTTCCAGAAAGCGTGGGTCGACACGTTTCGGACGCTGGACTTGGAGCTCACGCGCGATCCGCTGTCGGGGCATTCCGTTGGCGGACATACGTCGACGTGCCATATTTCGGGGGACAAGCGTGAACGCAGCCATGCCGGGGTGGCGTACTTGGACCCCGTCCGGGAGCGGGCGAACTTGACGGTCATGACTGATGCGCTTGTCTGTAAGTTGATGATGGACAGGGGCTCTCCAGAACCACAGGTCCGGGGAGTGCTCTATTCACAGGGGGACGTGGTTCGTGAAGTTCGAGCTAGGAAAGAAGTCATACTTGCGGCCGGCACGTTCAACACACCACAGATCCTGGAATTATCTGGGATCGGTAACCCAAGCATTCTTCAGCAGCACGGAATCGATGTCGTGCACGCGAACCCGGCTGTTGGAGAGAACCTGCAAGACCACATCCGACCCGGCATCTCATTCGAGCTCAAAGACGATGCGCCACCACGTACGACGATGTCCGTTGAGGAAGCTCGCAAAATGTACGAGGAGCACCGCACCGGTCCCTGGGCGGAACAAGGCGCCTTTGCCTTCTCCTACACCCCTCTCGTGCCCTTCCTCGACTCCGCCGGCAAGGAGGAACTACAACAGCTCCTCGACCACCACCTCGAAGACGACCCGAGCTGGACCCCATTCATCCGCACCCGCAACGCCTTCATCCGCAAAGTCATCGAGGACCCCGAGGAAGCCACCGCCGTCTCCTACCTCTCGCGCAAACCCCCCGTCGTCGACGCCGACGGCCACTTCCTCACCTACCACTCCATGCTCGCACACCCCTTCTCCGCCGGCGCCGTGCACATCCGCTCTCCCTCCCCGCACGCCAAACCCACCGTCGACTTCCAGTACTACTCGCACCCGCTCGACCTCGAGCTGCACGCCCGCCACGTCCAGGTCCTGCACACGCTCGCGCACACCGAGCCGCTCGCGTCGTTCCTCAAGCCCGCCGGCCGCACCCTGCCCCACGACGCCGTCCCGCACACCCTCGAGGGCGCCAAGGCGCTGGCCCGCCAGCACGCCACGACCAACTACCACCCCTGCGGGACGTGCGCGCTCGGCGCCGTCGTCGACGCCCGCCTGCGCGTCAAGGGTGTCGGCGGCCTGAGGGTCGTGGACGCCAGCGTCATGCCGATCATCCCGCGCGGGAACATCATCGCGACGGTGTATGCGGTCGCGGAGCAGGCGGCGGATCTTATTAGTCAGGATCTGGGGGTGAGGAGGATTACGTAGGTACATTGTAGTCAGGATAGGGTGTTGGCTTACTGAAACAGGGAGGTGATGCTTGGGCAATGGGCCGTGATGGCGTATGTAGTGCGCATGGGTCGGGAAGTGCATGTACCCATCGAGTTTCTCATAACCACGTATCGGATGTTCATGACTACGTAACATGCCCCCTGAAATCATAGGTAGCGACCGAGCATGCATCTCCAGCGGCCACTCACTCCACCACATCGCCCGCCGCATCCGCGACGACGACATCGCCATCGGCATCCCTCGCCTCCATCTCCTTGCGCGCATCCATAGCCTCTTTCACGCGCTCAACGTCCATCTCAACGTCTTTAGGATCTCGGCCAGGCGCGCCTGCATCGTCGTTGTCGGTTTCGCTGGTGCCGCTGGGTGCGAGTGTGTCGCTTTGCGAGGTCGGGGCGGGCTGGG